>JARHVA010001693.1:2790000-2795000 GCA_037957365.1 Torreya grandis | reverse complement strand
CATAAATGTTCTTGAATAAACCTCTTATACCTCTATCAAATCTCACATGATCTCTAGGAACCTTGGTAACTCAACTTGACACCTTATTAGGCCTCATTAGGTCTCTTTGCACACTAGGCCTAGGATTGTCAATTATACTTGGAATTTGATCACACTTTGAAACCTCTTTTATTGTTCTCAAAACCTCATTCACATGTCAAATGACATCATACCAATCTTACATATAGCCAACCTTCTTCACATAAGTCTCTTACTAGTCATCTCAACAACCTACCAAGTCTATGCCTTGACACTAGGTCTCTCGTGCTTACTCAAATCTACATATTAGTCGATATCAACTTGAATTGTACACAACTTGATGAATAATAACTAATCATACCTTGTTCTACCTTAATGTTATTAGCTTCTCATTGATTTAAGAGTGTCTCTATGAAGCCTAGAAAGATAATGGATCACCCCAGACCTTGTCATAGGACTGAATGTTCTTCTCAAGAACCCTATATGGTTTTTAATTCTATTTTAACTCAATGTCCTCTACATATTTTTTCTTTTTTGACTAATTCAACAATTTCCTCAAACTTAGTTTGAAGATTACTCATTTCTCCTTCACATTCCATAAAGGACCTGGGTTGTCTTTTAAGATTCTTCATGATCTTCTCATGTTCATCACCCTTGAAATTAGAGTTACTCATCCTTTTCTAAAAAATACTAATATGATATTTCATACATTTGACCATGGATCTCAACTCTTGATTCTCTTTCCTTAGCTGCTTAGCCATATTGTGCTTTTAGTATCACCTTTAAGCTATCAATCCTCCTTCAAAGGACCTGCTCTGATACCAATTTTTGGAAGCACAACCACTGAGATGGGGGAATCACTATGAAAACATTTCATTCAATTCCATTCATCATTATTTAACTATTCAAACTATCATAGAGATATAGCAATGCATAGAAGAGAAATCACATAAGCATGAAGAAAGAAATCAACACATGCACACCAAAGAAATGTGGGAAAATCTCATGGGGGATAAAACCCACTGTCACACCAATTTTACTATTTTCCTATAATCAATTAAATATTATTTATCTAGGCACCAACCTCACAAGGAGTTCCAACCCCTACCTAGTCAAGCACCCACTCAACTAATCTTTAGTAAGCTCCAAATTGTAAGGAGACTACAACCCCATAAGTGGCTTGGAACCAACCCAAACACTTCAAGGAAACTTATACAATATCCAACCTACAAGGCATCTCCAACTCTCTTCTTTACAAAGAACCAACTCAGCCAATACAAACTAGATCACCTCAACACCTTGTTTCTCAACCAACAGATGATGATGTCTTCTTCAGCTCTCAATCTTCTTTCTCTGATTTAAAACACACCTATGATTTATATCTGATTTTATGTCAACATAAAATCAACTCACTCATATCTCTTTGACCTTATACCCCTCTCAAAGAGCTTTCTAGGCTCATTCACTCAATATGCCTCTCACTGGGATCATTAGGTCAACTCGACCTTATCATCTACCTACAACAACTTTATTAGATAATCATGATTGATCCTCTAATACTTAGTGATGGTATACATTAACTACCTATGTTCCTAAAATATTTATTTTATTTTCTTATGCTCACATACACCCTCTTTTGCTCTTCTCTTATTTTCTTATTTCACCAACTAACTCAAATAGGCCAATTTTGCATTGTGTTTATACCAAACACTAGGTCTCACCCATATTGGTCAACCAAGAACCATAACACACTTGTATCAAAATTGAAATATGTCATAATACACTTTTCATATAATAAATATTCACCACATAGGTTTTCCAAAATCATAAGAACCAAAACCAATGTTAGTCCTTGAAGGAGACCTAATGCAATTAGGTCTGTCTTAACCACACATTACACTTGGACCATATTGGAACACGTTTGTCCTATATAAAAATATATGTAAAAAATCAAATATTCCTATATTATACCCTTTATAACATCCATATAGTTCCATTCCACCTTTTAGTCCAAATCACCCCTTGAACCATGCCATTAGGTTTACTTGCCATTAGCCCTTCTCACTCCCTGAAGTCTATTTCACACAATTGAAGAAAATGAAGAAAAATTCCATATAACCACATGAAAAAATCAAATCAATATATCCTAAAATACCTCATATTCACCACCATGTCAATTTTACATCACCAAATAGACCAAAATGCCTCAAACCTACTCTTGCAACATGGCCACTCAGAATTATCAAAGTACAATAACCAACATCTAAATATACATTTATTATGAAGACAAACACATTAATTTAGAGATTAGAGACTTATATAACATCCCCATAATAATTTTATTCTTTAATTCTTTTCAAAACACTCCAAACTCACCTCTGCAAGATGACTACTCACAACTGCATGTAGCTCTAAAAATACAGTCATGTAGAAGTTTGTATTTAACACTTAAAAAGACAATTTCATGACTTATAATAAAAATTAATATATCATATATGACTTATATATCATCATGAAATATATATATATATTTCATGATGATATATAAGTCATATATGATATATTAATTTTTATTATAAGTAATGAAATTGTCCTTTTAAGTCTAGTGTCAACTATCGATCTTATAGACTAATTTCTCAAATTTCTCTCTCAATGTTATAACACAGCTAGATAGGCCATTTTGGATTTCATGTTTCACCTTAATAACCCCACTCTCAACCTTATATAATTAATTTAAGTCCTAAAAAAATATCATAGACATTAGATTCATAATATAGGTTTAGAGATCGTCCAACTCACCATTCTCACAAACTTACTTAGAACTACACACCGACTCAAAATAGATAGTCAAAATCTTTTGACTTTTCACACTTGAAAAGGGACTTATCATGAATAATAATACATTAAAAATAACCTATGAGACATATACAACAAATTCATGTGTATTATATCATTAAACTCTATCCAAATCACCCCAAAATCATGTCTACAAGATACTCACTCAAATTTGCCAGTATACTAAAAAACATAGTCAACTTTTACAAGAAATAAGTTCACTTGTATGGAATTTAATGAAGAAATTATACTTGGAGGTTGTTAAATAGGGAGTCTAATATAATTTCTATTTTTATACCATGCCAAAATTCTCAATATATTTATATCTACATGCATTTATTTGATCACTATTTTTTATGGTTTTTACCATAGTCTAAACCTTCAACTTTGAACTAAAATAAATGCACTTATACAAATAGTTATGACATGCCATCACTTGTAAGATGATCTTCATGGACTATACTCCAACTTTTCCTTTTACACCAACTTAATCTGGCCAATATCCTATCTTATAAAATCACTTCTTTTCTCATTGGTCCAATGCACAAGTAGTCATTTGAAATCGAACGTTCATATTTTTGAATTTCAATAATGATTTCTTGAGGATTAAAATTGATGGTCTCTGGCATGTTATAGTCTGATAAACAACTTTGGAGGTTTATAAATTTATCTATGAAACACTTCATGACACCAAATTTGTAGGTTACCTTCTTGGCACTATGGATAACATCACCATGAAAACCTTTGACCAAGGTTGACTTTTTGAGTACCTACAATAAATGCATAATTTTTTTGGGTTATTCATTTCTCCATGATGTGAAGTGATAGTATGGCTTCTCTTAAGCTATAATGATGCATTTTTATCTCTACAAATGTCAATATGACACACTAAAACTTCACTAAGACATATATGGATTCCTCACAACCTCTTCTTTATCCTCACTGACTTGCACATATGCCATATACTCTCCAAGATATCAAACACAACTTCTTTGTCATTAATGCACTAGTACCTCATGCTCTTCCTGACATCAATGATAACCTAAGACGTCAATGACCATGTTGGGTCATAATGTTCTAAACACCTAGTGATGGTTTGCCTATAAAACCCATCAATAGATACCAAACACTATTTATTTTAATTCTAAGAGTGAAACCCTTACCATTTATCTCCCAATGACTCACCCATATAATTCAATGGTTGATAAGTGAGTTTTACCCAAACATAACCAAAATTGGGAAGTATTAACCCAACCAAGGCCAAGGTAGAGAGAAACATCCATCTCATAAAATCATACTTCCACCATCCTAGTGTTAATTCATAACACCATCTTATTCACATTAGTTATCGTACCTTGTAGTTTTTATATACTTATGTGTATACACAATAATGCATCAATTGTATCATTAGCTTTTTCATCCATATAAGTATGTGTTGGGAACTTCTTGAGATCTTTAACACTTGGGTCATCTACCATAAACACCTTTTTTGTAGCCCAAGTCCATTTGCTTAACCAATTTTAGATTGGGCCAAATCTTTAGGAAACATTCTTGAGATTATTCAACCTATGTTCATGTTTTCCAATCATGTCTTGAATGGATTCTCAAGTTGTTAAAACCTTAATGAGGACTTTTTCCTACTTATCAGGACACCCATGCTATAGATTTGCTCAACATTAACACCATCATATCTGACTCTATCCTCATTTTAAGAATCACAAGGTGAAATTTTAGGCATATTTCTACTTTCAAACATATTTTGGAGCAACAACTGACACGAACCCAATAGTAAGCACAACTAGATTCATTTTTACAGTGGATCAATATTGATCTTGACTTTCATTGAGTGAGATAAATAAACATTGTTCTCAATAATACTCATAAAATAGGCTTATATACCAGATGAAACAACCCCAAAAAATATTTTGATAATTATTATATAGAGTACACAACAGAACTATATGTAGAACCCACTACATAGTTTTATAATGCAAGATGCATCATCTCAGGTTTACATGAATATGAGTAAATAACCCATAAATGGATTGGGTTATATAGACACTTACTTAAGGATGAACATCTCTAGAGGAAGGTTCGTATACCATTCAAGGGGTATAAATTTGAGGGTCCACACTAATAGCCTTCAA
>JARHVA010001693.1:2502500-2785000 GCA_037957365.1 Torreya grandis | reverse complement strand
CCATTGTATTTTATTAAACGGTTATAAAAATGTGTCAACTGGCAGGGTCATGATATTACACCCTTTACAAAAAAAAGTTTTGTATTTTTCATTGTGTTACCTTTTTTGTCCCCCAACTTTGTGCATCCACCCTTCAAACTCTTTTCTAGGATACCTCAATTTATATAACTATCAATGGCCATCAATATGAGAGATTTGACTTGTTCCACTCTATCAAAAATGATTTCCCACTTTCCCCATCTCTTTATGTTCTTGTTGTTGATAGATATCGATACTTGTTAAGAGACTTTACTTTTAAAGGGTTTATCAATGGCATAAGTCTCCCTAGTACTCCTCAACCAAAAATTGTTAATAGACATTTCACTGATGATTCATTTATCAAGCTTCAAGAGGATGAAGAGGTTTTCCAAAACACCATGTAATGCATGTAAAACTTTTGCTTAACTTTTGACTTTAGCATTCAATTGGCCAAGGGTCACTATTTTATAAAAAGTTATGGTCCTCTACCTAGTTGGATTGGAGCTTACCATTGGAATTGGATTACTCGTGTATAAATTTTCAAGATTTTGTAGAGAAAAAATTATTCTATTGGATTACCAAACCTATCTCTAGCTGGAAATTTTCAAATATGTTCTAAAGTTATAGTTTTTCGTCATGTGTACTATTCTTCTTGTTGGGCCCTCTCAAAATCAACCTATAAGAAGCTTAAAAAATTACTTGGGGTTTTTTTTTGGCCCAACTCTGAAGGCAATAAAGGTTTTCATACCATAGAACATATTTTGTCAACCCAGAGAAGCTGGAGGCCTTGGGTTGATTTAAATTTTTAAACAAGGGCTTCCTTTATGATCCAAATGGAATATCATAGCTATCTAAGGCTAGGAGGCTTGAAAAATTCCTCTTTGGAATTGCATTTATACAAGTTGTCCTTATAGTAGAAAGGCTTGGAGGAACTTAGGATTTCAAACCTTGCTTATAATCCCAATTAATATTAATATCATTGAAACCTTTGTTGTCAAAAGTATCTAGAAATCATGAGAAGCTATCAAACCATGGTTTATTTAGAAAGGGAATGCATTTAGGTTTGGCCTATCTATTAATTCTCATTCTTTATGGTGGTCTTTGTTATCACTATCCATTTTAAACCTTTAGAAGAAGCTCCTAGGATTAAATATTTAAGGCTCTTTTACCAAGGAATTAATTATTTGGGAGGTATTTTTTATAAGCATCCTATATTTTGGAAAATTCAAATTTAGACTTAATGCTCAAGATTTTGAGCTAATTTCTAAGATTCAAATGGCTCTACCTAATTAATCTTTACATAAAACTAGTGTTATAAGTTCTCCTCAATGGTGGAAGGATTTTCATTGGTCAACCTTTAATCCATGTTTTGGTATCAAACCCAACTTGGTTGTCAATGGCTATCCCCAAATAGTATTAAGAAAATGCTCAACCAATAATGGAATATTAATAGCTCCTCCTTTATTGGGAATAGGATATTTCATATTGTCTGGTCTTCTATAGTTGAGCCCAAGAAATAAATTTTTTCATGATTTCTATTATAACAAATTCTCCTTATGAGAGAAAGGTTACTTCACATGGGGATTCCTCCTCCCAGATGACTTGCCTATGTTCAAACTGAGTCCCTTAAGTACATTTTCTAAGAGCCTAGGATGCTTCGAGTTGGGTTCATTCATTCTTCTAACCCTTTAGGCCTGATCCATTTTTTTTTTAAATCATTATTTTAGGTTATTTTTTACTCCTCCCTAATAAATATAACATATATGGCATATCTTCTACATTGAAATCTTTTTATTCTATAGAAATACAAGAATGTTGCTACTTTTTATAAAGAAAGTTTAGACAAAAAAAAATTATTTCTAATAGAATATTTATCTTATCTAATGTCATGATTTAGATTCAAGTTAAAATAGATAAAGTGGAGATAGAGGTTACACATCTTCACACCTTTCTTGACCACTAGGGTCATGCCCCATGCACATTCAATAGAGTGCCACTAGAATAACCTCAGCATGAATTTTAACATAAAAAGCATGATCAACAAGGTTGTGGCATATCATAGAGCTATGACTAGTACAAATCATGAAACCAATTGGTATTTTCCACCTCTTCCCTTCCTCTCAAGTGGATAGTTTATCCATCTAGAGGATTTGGAGGGTGATTGTCACCCAAAATTGATCCTAGTCATGTAGGGTTTGTCCTTTCAAGTGGAGATGGGCAAGGGAAATTTCATCGATTGGCTCTTGCCTTATGGTTGGACCATACCTTATACCTCTCCCCCTAATGAGGGAGGTTAGGAGAAAAACCTGATAATCCTCTGCCATCGCCTCCTCCATTTGTAGGGTTATTGGCTCCAATTGCTTAATGCGTTGTTTATTTTTATTTTACCTCTTGAGTTATTAGTGTCAATTATGATATAATATAATTTTAGTCTCTTTGGTTTCCCAATTTTTCCCAGTGTATTTTGGTTTTGGGTTGTGTTGTCAAACCACCCATATTTCATATCATATATATTTTTTATCATACATGTATTATGTTTTTTATTTATAAATATGATGCATGTTTCAATTAAAATATATATATATATATATATATATATATATATATATATATATATATATATATATATACCACAAAAAATTTAATAGAGACAATGATCTAACCATAAGAATATTTTAAAGACCAAGTTTAAATTATATTTTTTAAGAAGAAAAATTATTGTAGAAAAACTAAAAATATTATAAAAATACACAAGTGCTTACTCTTTATGTTAATTATTGAGATAAAAATATTTATATAAGTTACTAAATTTTTTGTTAAGTAATTAATTAGATTATTTATTTCATTAATTAACATAAGGTTTCACTTATATTTTATATTAAAAAGACCGACCATCATTATAATTAGGGAGACAAGATCATTATAATTTCTTTAGACAAGCCCATTATCTCTCTCCTTAAAGATGAGTACACATAATATACTTAAAACTATAAGAATTAATTAATGGGAAATGAATAAAACATTAATATAGATCTTATATTTATAATTAATAAAAAAATCCAAAAATAAATAAACTCCTAAAATAACCTAGTGGTTGTTATAGA
Organism: Torreya grandis; assembly: GCA_037957365.1. NCBI lineage: Eukaryota > Viridiplantae > Streptophyta > Pinopsida > Cupressales > Taxaceae > Torreya > Torreya grandis. The sequence goes on along the minus strand of JARHVA010001693.1, from coordinate 2,781,878 downwards.
AACTAGAATCTAGGACTAAGTACTTGACAATAAAAAGCTTGACACATATTTACCACGCATGACTTAAGAACATAAACAAGGTCCTAATCCACCATCCTCTTACACTTGCAGGTTATATTATGATTTGACCCTTCTATTACGTTGTTATACACCTACATGAACTTCACTTTCTATTTCAAACATGTTATATATCATGTACAAACATCTCCAAACCTTCAGTTTAATCCACCTTTACATAGGTCAGTTTCATCAATATTTCTAGTTGATATTGACCTGAAAAAGTCAAAATTGACACTCTCCCAATGATGGTTACTTTTCAAAATCAAACATATACTTAGGGTCAACCCATTTGTCTAGAGTTTTAGTGGCATGATAAATTACCCAATTGGATTCATACATAAACAAATCAAAGTCTCATTCAAAAGGACTTGACATTTATTAGATATATATCTATACACTATTACACATTGAGAAATTATGTTCCATTCTTCCAAATTTTCAAAAATATCATTAAGAGTAGACACAAGCCAATTTTTAATCACATCGAATCCATGTCAAATCAAACATTTTAAAGTATCAAAATCAAATCATTAGTTGTTAACATATGTGAAGGAACATAATTGCACAATTAAACTAGGTGGGAGAATTGTGTGTGGCTTGATTTCCCTCCTTATAGTATAAGATATGTAGGCAATGGTTAATCATCAAAATGGGATGATTGACATTATCTTGACCCATTACACTTTCCTTATTTTTGTAGGTTTTTAGTCCTCACCAACACACCTAGGGTTTCAAGGTGAAGTAAACTGATTTCAAGAGGTACGTGCATTATTAGGGTTTAGGATCACATACACAAAGTATATAAAGATATGTGAATTTGATTGTATGTTCATAGCCACTCACTTCTAAATAGATTAGTACTGCTAAGCATAGGTCATATTGATTGGAGATAAGGACCCATATCAAAGAAACTGATCTTGCATAGATAGAGATACTGTTCCTGAACTAAATAAATTAGAGGCATTATTTTATCTAACATTCACTTTTATGATACAATAAATTATATAATAACCCATAAAATCTTGGTACTCGTCCATTTGTTGTACTTACTATATTTAGTATATGCCAATTATCGAATCATTACAATCAATTTCAATATGATTTAATGTCTTATCTTAATATATAAATTATTCTACATGTTTCTATCATATTAATGGTTTTAAAACAAAATCACAATGAAATATATTGGTGAACCTATATACATATCAAACCATGCCAAACCCTAGGTTTCTTTTAGGGGTTTATCCTTCCAAGGTTTTATGTTTTTTATCTTAGGGTTTAAAATCTCATTTATGATTTCCATATACAAATAATCTTTTCACTTTTGGCCCTATATCTTTATTAGGGTTTCATAAGTATAGGGTTTTAGATATAAGTCTTAGAATTTTATTTTAAAACTAGATTTGTGATTATTCTTTAATAATACACATTAATAATAGTCATATTGAATGAAAATTATTAGTTAACACTATTGGCATAAAGATTACTTTTGCACCTTAAATAAAGTTGACTAGATAGTTAGTCATTCTATTAAATTTAATTAGTGTGTGTACATGTCTAGAGAAGCATGCATTTAATATTTACTTACCTCGTATGTGCCACCATGCTTGGTTTAAGCCACCTTTAGTGGAAACAATAAGAAAATGAGGGATAGATCTTGTTTTAACTATATATACCCTCTCCTCTTTGTACACTATAATATAATATTATAATTATATTATAAAGTCAATATATATTATTATTTATTTGCATAGTATTTTCAACTTGGAATGAGTCATAACTACATAAATATATTCATAATGTCTTATTGTTTATTTCATGGTACCAAAACCTAGATTTCCTAGTTTGAGTTGTGGATTTTTTTTAATTTTTAATGGATACACCATTCTACAATACTTCCCAAGCCCCTAAGTAGTTTTTGAGCCAATCCACATTACGGATTTTCAAAATTACCCTCTGGGTTTTTTATTTGAGCCAAAACTAAAAAAAAAGGACGTTCTTGATGTTTTTTCTATGTTTATAAAAAATCATAATTTACATGAGAAATAAGTTATTTTTCCCAAATAATTAAAATTTGTTTAAAAAAATGATTTTTTTTGAGTTTTTGATGATTTTCTATATATTTTTTAAGTTATAGATATACACGACAAGTAACAATAGAGAAGACAGTGGATATATGTACATTTTTTATAGAATCGTGACTAAATATATACATATTTGTCTAAATAAGATATTTTTAAAAAGTTTTATTTTATGTAAATAGAATGCCAAGGCACCTGTGGTTAGCATTTGAAGATCACAATCTGGTTTGGAGGTTATATGTGGTATAAAAATCATTGTTCAAGTTGAGTGGCACCTAGGTCCACCACCTATATCTACCACTCCTATCTCCATCACATATATTTCACCACCACCACTATTGTTGTTTCAAAAATCCATTCCCATGTGACCAATTGTTGGGTTTTAGCCATTACTTACACCAATGCAACTTACTTTTTGAGTAATGAATTTCTAAGGGACATTATGTTTGTCCCAGAAGGTCTAACAGGGTGATTTTTTAAAAATATTATTAATTTTTTAGGTTATACACATTTTTGCAATTTTCTTTTAAATATGTGCAACCAAATTTCCAATATTTTACAAGTTTTGTCTGACTACTTGCACAGTCCTAGTTTGTATCACCTTTTGAGGGTTATATCTTTTGATTTGTTCATCAGATTTGAGTGATTTTTTAAAAATGAAAGTGTGTATTTTTTTGTCACTCTGATGTTTTAAGTTTATATCAGGTTTATTCGATCAAAAAAATTTGCTTATTTTAGTGTTTTACAAAATTTATATTACAAAACAATTTATATTGCACTATTTATAAAGTGTCACCATATTTATATTAGGCATTCACTTTTGTGTGTAATACATAATCTAAGGGGTTTCAAGGCACAATTTATGTTCCTATTGTCTCTTATGCTATCTTATTTCTTGTGGGTGTTCTCATTTCCTTGAGATTGTTAGATTTTTTGGTGCAATGGTTGAATCCAAGAATTTTGATCTACTAATTCCATATAACTACCACACATGGAAACCAAAGATGAAACAACTATTGTAATCTAAGGTTTTGTGTTTTGTGTTTTATGTTGAGAGATATGAAAACTTCAGATTTTTTTAGTTTAAACACACATTACTCTTAATAATTTAAGTTAGAAACACAATAATAGAATTCAATAGGGATTCAATTCAAATGAGATATTGTATTCAACTAGAGATGAACTTCTTATACAAATTCTTGATCCTACAATCTAGGATTCAACTCTTATCTTTTTAGTCTTCCTCATATCTCTTTCATCCCTACATTTATTCTCTCACATATCTCTAAATTATCTCATACAATCCTATCTATATGAGTTCTTACTTATGTATGAGTCTTACACACATAATTACATTATTCATACTAATATAATTACTCACCCATATGCATACAAACAAGTATTTTCCTAACATCTCCCCTTTATACGAACATGAGAGAAGACAAACATATCATATTATAGTTGCTCTTTGAAAATATTGCTTAGACCAGGGACACTCCATCAAGTGACGTCTTTACCCTCATGAAGGTGTAGCTACGAGTTGAATTCTATGGGAATGTTCTCATTCCCTGGGTTCCCAAATTTTGAATCATTTAGATTCCTAAAGTTCATAACTATTTGAACAACCATCCATATTGAGCTACTTTGAAATCTTATCCTGCCCTCAAAAAGAGATTCTTTGGAATATGCATCTTTTCCAAATATTTTTGTAGGGGTTTATTGAGCACACAATGGAAACATGAAAATGCTAAAAAGTAAAAACATAAAAAAATATGCAACTAATACATCAAGCAGTCCTGTCACTAGCAACTGATGAAAGGTCATTGAAAGTCCTCTTACCTTTGTTGCCTCCATCCTCCTATATGTTATTATTTACTTAGCAAGATAGGTCTTGTAACCCAATTATATTAACTCCGCCCCCCCAACAATTCAAACGTCGAGTTCCATTAAAAATACGTCCGTGAGGATTTTTTTTAAATTTTTTTTGACACCTTACAAAACTACTCTTGATAATGACAACTATGAATGACCTAAAATTTACTATTAAAACATAAAAACCCAACACCATATATCTGTGTGTGTGTGTGTGTGTGTGTGTGTGTGTGTGTGTGTGTGTGTGTGTGTGTATTCTTTTGACAACTATTTTGTTAACATATAAAACTATATTAAATAATCTAAATAACACTTCTAAAACAAGAAACAAAAACTAACTTTATGAAGAAATGAAATGAAATGAAGTGATTTTAATTACGTCCATGAGATCAGATGGTCTATGGGACCACCAATTATATGAAATGTTTCAACCGGTCAAAAATTTCTAGGATCTGCAATGTCTTTTAAAACGTTGCTCTGCGTCTTGTTGAACTGAGTTAGCATCTCTCCAACTTTTTTCAATAATTTTTCCTCAAATACATCTACCATACAACAAACTCTTAAATTTTTCATATATTTGGTTTGTATGTCCATGTACTGAGGGTACTCAAGGATGAAGTGCTCCTCTGTTTCAACCACCCCTGTAATGTAAAAAATAGAAACCCTCCCATTCTAGTCCTCCTTCAGGGTTGTCCATCTCCCTGTCTCATATTGGAGTCTATGAGAACCAATTCTTAATTGAACAATGAGGATCTTTTCTTTCCAACTGATTTCAGCCCCTATATACATTTTTTCATTATAAGACTCGTTATTCAAATTAAACATTAAAATATAATATTATCGGATTAAAGAAACCAAACTTAAATAAAACTCTATTAAACCCACTTTATTTATTTAATATATATATATATAATTTTGCTAAGGAACAAAATGATAAAAGCTTGACACGTGATCAAAAAGACTCATCTAAACTTCTAACACTATAAACAAAAGAGATATGATTTTTAAGTCTCAGAGCTTTGATTATCATGCTCCGTTTTTTAAGTCTGTGTACAGAATTCGAAAGTTCATAAGAAAAATCACCAATAACAGTGGCAATCGGATCCACGATTCCACGTTAAAATATATATTGAATTTTTGAGCCGAGTTGCAACTTTAAATCCCTTCTCTCCATTAAAATCTTGATGAATGCCTTGTAATGAAAAATTGTCATTTGAAACCATTTATTTGGACTGAGTCCCGAGTACCGAGAACACACAAGTACTAATTTAAATGATGCAGATTTGGAATGTCGGTTGAGTTCGATGGCCATAAGTAGACCCCATGAAATCAGTTACAACCATCTAAAGTCAACTGAGGCTCAATTATCCCCAACTATGTACCAAATTTAACCAATCGAATAATTGGTTTAATATGATATGCAATTGGTATTAATTGAACCCCATGCAACAAATTGCAACCATATTGAGGCTCAATTGGCTCAAATAGAATGCCAAATTGAACCAATTAAGTAATTGATTCAAACTAGTATGTAATTGGGTCTAATTGAGCCCCATTGTAATTGGGGCTTGATTGTCCCCAATTATGCACTTAATTAAATTATTCAAGTAATTGGTTCAATTTGGTACGTACATACTGACAAATCAAACCTTGTACAACCAATTACTATTATATATTTTCAATTGGATCTTGATTGACCCCAATTACATAATTAATTGAACCATTCAAGTAATTGGTTCAAGATGCTATATTGTTGGGGTCAATCAATCCCCATGCATCCAATGGTGATTATTTATTTTTTATTGGGGATCAACTGGTAATAACTACATACCAATTGAACCAATTAATCAATTGGTTCAATTTAGTACGTAAATTGGTTTAGAAATGTGGCTCTCAGTTTCACATCATTAGTAGTATATGTGCTTGCAATCCCATATTCCCTTAGGACAAAAACATAATTAACTAAGGTGGTATACTTGCTTTGATTTATCCCTATTGAACCAAATTATCCAAATCTCTATATACTAGTAATTGATTCACACTTAATTTTCTTGTTGCTTGCATGCTTACAATAGTTCACATAGTCTAATTGACTATCCTAACAAAATAACTAGAATTAGATTATCCCAATATTGACTAACCAAAATTACATTTTTTCAATTCTGACACTTTGTTTTGAGAGTGGTTGTACTTTTCCAATAGTGGTTGTTTTGATCAAATAGGTCTAAAAGTGTGTGAATCCTTTCATTTCTGCATGCTTGACATAAAACTCCTTCATATCCACGAATTGGGGTATGTAACTTATAGAATGTATTCTCCTTTTCCAAAGTCCTAATCCATGTGAAGAAGACCTTGAAGAGAAAATTAAGTAAATTGATAATATAAATACTAATTATGTCATATAACATACATAATTAATTATCATCGTTACATACAAAGATAAATACAATCATTACATATATTGTTAACTATAGACATTGCAAACATAATTAACCTAGTTATTACATAAATAGTTAACTGTAGTCATTGCATACATAGTTAACTATAATTAAAATGGATAACTATTTATTTCCCTAGAATGTTAAGGAAAACAAAATGGATTTTGAAGTTTATGCTCAGTGAGATACCATAGATTTATCATGCCCTTAGGTTGGGAACAAAGGTATCAAAAAATAGTAAATAACATAAAGAGAAGTACTTTAAGATGTATTTCAAAAGTGTTCGCCATAGTATGCTAGCTAAATAGTGACAAAATTTTACATATCAAATAATAAACATATATAAGCGGATAATAGTTTAAGCCAAAAATAATTTAAAAAAAGTCATCACATATGCAATGTCCATATTGAGTATAATCATAATCTTTTGGCCCCATCTAAAATGGCTTAAATAGATGCGATGAATGCTCATTATTATTCCTCTTAGTTTGATGTAAATATTGTTCATGAATGCATTCATGTAGAATATCATATTGTTAATAATGAAAACCCTAATCTAGAGAATGCTAATCAATATACTCATGAAGACCAACATAGAATACATCTTGGTGATCTTAATTAGGTATATCATATACAGGTTAAACCATTGTATAAATTTAAAAATCAAAATTTTCAACTACCTCGTGACTTGATAAGGTTTTAAATTTAATCCTAAAAACTAAAAATGTACACAAATCTAAGGTTGTCACATCGAATAAATAAAAACTAAATCTATTCCAACAAAGAAATGTGACATCTAAAATAGATATTAAACATTGTGAATTCTAAAATTATGCAATTTATAAACAATGATATTGTAATATCAACTAAAACATTTATGAACACTAAATCTATTCCAACAAAGAATTGTGACATCTATGAACAACAAATAAATTTTTAAATAGGTGACAATTAGTAGTGTGAGTCAGAGTTGGAGTGGTATTAGAATCAAAAGATCATTACAGAAAATGAATGCAAGTGACAATGCCTGATCCTACAAACTTATTTCCTTTTCTATGTAGGGATGTGATTGGGACTCCAAATGAACCAATAATAAGTATAAAAGCCTTCTATCTTTAGTGATCAAAGCAATAAAATTCATATTGTCATGATCAACAAATAAACTATAAGGTAGAACCTGACAAGAGACTAAAACCCTCCCTTATTATCTTCTTTTTTGGGGATCTAAGGGTCATGCTAATTGATTCTTGGACCTTTGGATTTATTCCTTTCTTCTTCTTTGAAACTTTGATCTATTTGTCTCTCTCTTATGAAATATTTAAATTCAAAAAGATGAGGATTTCAATTTCAAATGAATTAATGGAATGAAATTTGTCATTTGTAGATTTGTCCATTTTACCGTTTGTTATGGGAGCCTTGATATTGGCCCTTGTTTATGGATCCACAAAATTCTGAACTAAAGATCCTAGAATAAACATTCACACTTGTGTATTAAACACTAAAACATGAGTACTTGTAAACACATAGGAAACATTTGTAATCACATGAATTTTTATATAAATGAAAGAACTAATGAAATAAAATAAGTGAATAAAGGAATGAATGTTTTTTGTGTAGATATTGTGAAGGACCTATTTATCAAAATATGTGTCACATCTAAATATGCATCTCATAATTAGTGTGGTCTTTGAGTTTTTATGAATCTCATTGAGGATACCAAGTGATGTATGCTATGAAATATCATGCAATTGTATCTCTATTTGAGATTAGGAAGAAAATGTTGTCTATCATTATGTGATTAGAAGCATGAAGAGGAATAATAATCATATCATTTCCTCCACCTGTAGATCACTAACAACAAAATAAACGTATTAATTATACCATGTTTAAAATAAGAATATGTAAAAGACTTAATGAAGCCAATACCAATGAGCTCTAGGCATTCTTCAATAAACTTCCATGGAATGACATGGATATAGCCAATGCTCTCACAGTTTTACTTACACAATTTTTGAAAGACAATACAAGAGTTTCACCCGATACAAGAGATGTATCATTGACCACAAGAGTTGGTTTTTGTAATCATCAATCACATATGAAACATTTCTTGGATATGACTCAAACTCAATTGTAATCTAAATTTTTAGAAAAACATCAACAAATTTATATTAGTCAAAGATATTTTGAGATGGACAAGCCCTTTTATGTAAAAATAAATCACACATGCACCACTTGTTTTTGTAGGAAACATATTGAATTTTTAATGTAAGATAAAAAAAATTTGTCATATACATTGTAATTTGCATATTGACAACATTTTACTAGAGTGTGGCATAGGGAAAGAGTTAGAATAAACTTGTGTGTTAGTAAAAACTATGTTTCTCTTGAAACTTGTTGGAGATGATGCTACCTTATTTTAAGCATTGGATAATTGGGGTGAATACACCCAAAAAAAATTTAACTATACATGATCTCAAGTTTTGAAGGAAACATGCCCCAACCCTTACGAACGTGGAGAAAATTACATAATGTACTAACAAAAAAAAAGATGTAAGAAAAAGATAGAGATCCATATGGTTAGGTTTAATTCAAAATAAAAGCACTATGGAGTTAAATGAGAGAACCAATAAGGAAAGGTTCATCAAAATGAATCAACCATTACAAAAATCTTATATATTAAAATTTAATGTTTTAGTATAATTCAATCAAGTTTGATCCATGTAAAAACAAAAAATCATGAACATAAAGGAATGAAAATTATTTATTCCCCCATCATGTATGCAGGTTTGATAAGTGTGATATGGAATGAGAAATTTTTCCCATTCAACTATAATTGTGTTGTTTTATATATGTTCTTAAACTAGTATCATGACCCTTGAATCTATACCAACTGATATATACTATACCTCTATCCCAAACTTATGTGAATGTGAGAATATAAAATTATGTTCCTATAAAATGTTGTTCATATGACTAGGCATATGCATCCAAGTGTGTGTGAATATGTAATTAAGTGTTTATAATGTAATTTCATATGCACACCATATGCCTATATACTATGTATCAATGTGTTAATATATGTTATGTATCTAAAATAATCTGATATCTAAACCATCTGAATCTTTGGGTTCTAAGAAATCTACACTCTACACTTATACTATTTATGCATGCATATGTCTATGAGAAAATGCCCTTGTAATGCCTCCCTTTTGAGATTATGGATGTATCCTATAATTTTTTCATATAAAAATAAGAATGAATTGTAACATGTTTATTGATAACATAATATATTATCATTTTATCATGTGGAGAGTATGTCATCATAGTAATATATGTATCAATCAAGGCATGTATGTAACATATAGAATATAGGGCATGTAAGTGTCATGTCTGGAAGGGTATATCAATGAATCATGTTATATAAATAATACTATGCCATAACAGTGCATGAGATAGATCATGGCATCCCCCAATACCCATATTTAATCTGTATTAATACTCAGGCCATATCTTGATATTGAACACCTGTATTTAATCCTAATTGTATCTATCTTACCTGAGCATTATCTTGAATGCCTAATATCTGATTTAATACTTGATCCATATTTTGGAAGGAGAAGGTGAATTATCATGCTTGCAAATCAATATATGAGGACTTATTAGATCAAGGGATAAAGGAGAGGGGGCATTATCAAGGGATGCTTGAAAATCAAGAGAGAGTGAATTATCAGCGATATATAGAAAGGAGAGGGGCCATTACTAAGCCATATCTTGAAAGGAGAGGTGGAATTCTCACCTATATATAAAAATGAGTGACTAGGGTGATTAGGAAAAAGTCTTGAAGGGATATTTAGGCCGAATTCCTAATAACTCCCTCATCATCCCTCATCACCCTTATTGACTCCCTTATTTACCTTATCATCTCTAATCATCTATAGTAACTCCCTCATCATCCATAATCTCTCCCTAATAGCCTTACTTTTACCTAACCACACCCTCATTAACCATTCACTAGACTAATATATTGGTTAGAGATGTGTATGGATTGGTTAGATATATGCATAAACCATTCCATTATGGCATCATAATAATGTGTATGTCATCAAAGTATGTGTGTAACATATGTAATGCATGACATATAAGTGGCATGTTAATATAGATGACATTTAAGTGATGTGACTCTATTTTATTCTAAGATAACGGTACCTTGATTGAAATTCTATGTTAGATAAGACTAACCAATGTAAGACTTGAACTTGTAATTGATGGGGGCATCACTCTCAGTACTAGGACAATAAATGTATTCTTGATAGTGTCCCTCCAATGTTTTAAAGTGTTAGAAGGGATTAATATCCTCAAGGATGGTTAATTCCATTCTAGAATTGGGTAATTTAGAACATTGATGTAGTGTGGATAAAACAACTTATATTTCATGTATCCATGGACAACCAAAAAGGATGTTATAAGGTAATTCAAAGTGTACCACATATATTAAGGTTTGATTTGTGACAAGGCCCACTATTTATGGTGTTAGTTTATTGTCATTCATTATCATCATAGGCTTTGATCTTGATGATTTGTGTCTCTATCATAATCTCTAAATATCCAAAGCTCTTAATCAGATTAATTTTGCATATGTTGACTCTAGACCCACCATCTATATACACTCTCATAATTAAATTATGATTTCCAATGAATACCTCAATATATAAGGGGTTATTATGATTGGGGCCAATAGGATGCATATCTTGTGGATCAAAGGTAATCTAATGGGAGGATGAAAGATGACCTACAAGGACTTAGAACTTACTATGTTCAATATCTATCGAAACTCTTAACTCCTAGGGAGTTTTGTTAAGACTATCATGATGGACAGAAGATATTTTGAGAAGATCCATAATGGAAATCTGGGCTTGAGTCTTCTCAAGCTATTGGATGATGTTTTACTCACATTCAAGAGTAGTTATAAGAGGTATTTGAATATTGATCTTTGGAGGTTCCCTAGGAAGTGCCCATAGTACAGTGATATTATTATTCCAAGTGGTAGTGGCATAACTAGATGATGGACCCTTGATATTAATCGAAGAACAAATTTGAATAGGAGGGTTTTTCAGGTGGCTTAGCCCTAATATTGATGGTTGTGAATCTATGATTACAATGGTCAATGTCACAAATGAGTGAGTCACAGTGATATGGAATACTCTTGTAGTATACATGATTGGAATTTGAGGTTTGACATTTATCTTGATGTGTATTTATATATTTATGATTGCACTTGGGGAAAGGATCCTAGTATATTCAACGTTGTTGATTCTTGGAAGATGACTCCTCTCCTTCAACTTTTATTTTTCCTTGGTTGATCAAGTCCTATATGGAATTTTTAATTGACATACACCTTATGGTCTAATGAACCTTGACTCTATGATAGCCATAATATTCATATTCCCTATACCATGTCGAGTTTGGTTCACTCTCATCAATATTTTTTTCTAGTGAGTATAATCATGTTGACAGCTATAAAATTCTTTAGGACACTCTTCATAGGTTCACCAAGATGACTATATTTGCATTTCCTATATTTGTCTTCGACTTTACTCTAGGTATAATTATGTTAGTTACATTGTGAGACTTAGGAAGATTATAACATTGAATGGTGTGAACATGATTGGAATCTAAAATTCCATCTCCAATCAGATTCTTATTATTATTAAATAACTTTGCATTTTTTGATGGAGTATTGGGGTGTCTTTGATCATTCTTAAGAAATATTTTGACTACCCCTTTGGCAATGAGGATTTCACAATTTGAATACCTTTTCCAACAATCTCATCAAAAGTATTCACACAATACAACTAGAACTTAAAATTCAATTCTTGATTTAGGTTAGCAATAACAATAGTGGCTAGCTATTTTATAGGTACTGTACATGGAAATATGCTTTCAAGACTCTTCCATATTTTTAAGAATGACGAGAAGATTTCTCCATTTATTCATTTTAAATTATATAAATCAAGCACAATGATCTCATGTTCCACATTATAGGATAAATGCTTACAAATTTAATGTAATTTAAACCAATAATCAACAATTACACATGTGTGTATTGCATTTGTATTTTTTAGATTAGATACCTTACCATTTTGGTCAAGGGTTATAAATAATCATGTTTATATCCCAAATGTGTAAGTAATGTCATGGTACATACATTCTCACTAGAAACATTATAAATCATAACACTATGTATATGATTATGACCAAGGTATGCTCAAATAAATAATGAATGAAGATCTGAGTCATCATCTACAATTTCACTATCATCAAATGAAATATAAGGTCTTTGAATAATAGGAGGTAATACACATATATAAGTTTCAATAATCCCATCTAATGGGTGACCATAATGTGATGGAGAAGGATGTGCATTAAATGTTGAGTTTTGGACCTAAAAGCTTCACTAATGAGCTAATGTGAAGGTTGCTGGGCTTACACAGTAACCGACATTGGTCAGAACCAACTGACATTGGTTAGAGGTCGACCGGCATCGGTGACATCGGTCAGAACCAATCGACATTGGTTAGGGGTCAATCGACATCAATTAGGGGTCGACCGGCATTGGTCATCTTCAGACTGACACCGACTTCTATGCATTTCCAAAATTGCTATTTTTAGAAGAACAATTAGTTTGCATGTAAAGACTAAAATTAGTCTTGAGTCTATTTTTCTAATTATTGTTTGCTTTCAATTCTATTTAAGAGACCCATGGGGCAATATTTTAATTTGAGCAAGATAAGCAAGATCAAGAAGATCTGCAAGAATCAAGAATATTATTAAAAATCTTGTTCCATGATTGATGTAGCAATCTGAAGGGAGACAACTCAGTAATTGAGTTGATTGTAATTGATTGAGAGAGAGAGAACTCTTGATGGAGAATTAATGTACATCTTCAAGGTGTGAGGAGAGAGAGATTTCTTCATTGTATTTCTTTTTGGAAGAGTTTAATATAGATTGGTTGTTTCTTGTATCTCCTATTATTTGTTGCTTCTGATTTCTAGTTACTTATTACTTCTGGTTTCAATTTCGTGTTTAGTTGCTTATACAACAGTAATCAATTATACTCTAAGATCCTAACAACTGGTATCATATCATGGTATCACTAACAACTAGTATCAGAGCATGGTATCACTAATAACTGGTATCAAAGTGTGTTAGTGTTTGTTGATTACAGAATTCACTCACAGGGGTTTCTGATTGAGTGGGAAAAAAACAATGGCAGAAGAAAGTAAATTAAGAATGGAGAAATTCAATGGCAAGAATTATCAATTACGGAGGATGAAGATTGAAGATTATATGTATCAGAAAGATCTGTATTTACCGTTGGGTGGGGTTTCAAGGAAGCCCACAGATATGGAAGATGAAGAATGGAATGTTCTTGATAGAAAGGCTCTTGGATCTATAAGGTTGAGCATGGCAGCTTCTATGTTTTCCAACTTATCACAGGCAAAGACAATGGTAGAGTGAATGGATACTTTGACAAATTTATATGAAAAATCCTCAGCTTTGAATAAGGTATATCTTATGAAGCAATTATTTAATTTGCAAATGCAGGAAGGTGGATCTATATCTAGTCATCTTAATGATTTCCATACAATAGTAAATCAATTAAATTTAGTTAAAATAGTTTTTGATGATGAAATTAAGGCTCTCTTAATCTTATGCTCCTTACCTGAAAGTTGGCATAGTTTGGTAATCGCAGTTGGTAATACTGCATCTGCTTCAAATATCTTGAAAGTTGATGATGTTGTTAGTGTAATCTTGAATGAAGAAATTTGTAGGAAAAGCACAGGGGAAACATCAGGTAATGCTTTAAGTGTTGAAAGTAAGGGAAGGTAAAGAGAGAAGGGAAAGCAAGGGAAATCAAGGTCAAAGATGTGAAGTAGATCCAAATCTAGAAATGGAAGAATAACCTGCTAGAATTGTGGAAAGAAAGGGCATGTAAAGAAAGATTGTTGGTTGAAGGATAATAAAGAAAATCAGCATGAAGGTAATAAAGAAGCAAAAGTTGCAGGTATTGTTGCACATGATACTCTTATATTTTCTTTGGATAATAAATTAGAATCATGGGTTTTAGATTTTGGTGCCTCTTTCCATGCAACCTCAAATAGAGAATTTTTTAATGATTATGTCCATGGAGATTTTAGAAAATTTTATTTAGGGGATGATGAGCCTTGTAAAATTGTTGGCAAAGGAAAAGTACAGCTGAAATTGTAGAATGGCAACACATGGGTGTTGAAGGATGTCATGCATGTACCCATCTTGAAGAGGAATCTGATTTCTGAGGAAATTTGGGTGATGAGGGTTGCATAGTAACTTTCACAGCTGAATCTTGGAAAGTTTCCAAGGGTGCACTTGTATTAGCAAAAGGTAAGAGAGTAGGTACACTTTATCTATCTACTTATATTACTGATTATTCTCCTTCTATTTTATCTACTTTAGATGTAGATGCAAAGTTGTGGCACTGTAGGCTTGGTCACATGAGTGAGAAGGGAATGAATGTTCTTAAGTCAAAAGGTAAGCTTTCAGATTTGAAAAGCATAGATCTAGATTTCTATGAGCATTGTATTTTTGGAAAACAAAAGAAAGTGAGGTTTCTCAAAACTGGGTCAACAAAGAAGAAGCACAAGTTAGAGCTTGTTCACACAGATGTGTGGGGACCAGATCAGGTAGCTTCTATTGGAGGATCATAGTATTATGTTTCTTTCATTGATGATGCTACAAGAAAGGTATGGGTTTATTGCATAAAGAGGAAATCTGATGTTTTTGACACATTTAAGAAATGAAAAGCTTTGGTTTTCAATACGAAGGTGATGTATAGTGATCAGCTCAAGAGGCTGAATAATTTTGAGCAGGGCAATCTTGATTTGGAAGAGGTTATGATCCAAAATGAGCTCGCGGGTAAAAATCATCACTCACAAAAAAACACAGAGACTGATATTGATCAGATGGAAACTGATGTCAGTCAGGTAGAAATTGAAATCGATCAGGTGGAAATCGATGTCGGTCAGGTGGAAATTGATGTCGGTCATGTGGAGACCGATGTCAGTTAGGTGGAATCGACATCAGTCGGGTGCAGACTGGTATCGATCAGAGATGACTGAGATCAGTCACTGTCAGAAGAAAATTTGGGCAGACAACAAGCTGTAAATGAGTCTCAAACGCCCATAAGGAGGTTTGAAAGGGTAAGTAAACCTCTAATTCATTATTCCCCTTCTTTATACTACTTATTGCTCACTGATGGTGAACCAAAAATTTTTTATGAGGCAATGCAGGTAGAATCTAGGAAACAGTGGGAGCATGGCATGAATGAGGAAATTGATTTCTTGGAAGAGAACCATACGTGGGATTTGGTTGAGTTTCCAACTGAAAAGAAAGCACTAAAAAATAAATGGGTATACAGGTTAAAGGAAGGATAGAATGGACAAATGAGACATAAGGCCAGGTTGGTAGTAAAGGGATTTGCACAAAAACTAGGTATTGATTTTGGTAAAAAAATTTCTCTTGTAGTAAAGATGACTTCTATTCAGACTGTATTGTCTTTAGTTGCTATTGAGGATTTGCATCTTGATCAGCTTGATGTTAAGATAACATTTCTTCATGGAGATTTGGATGAAGAGATATATATGGATCAGTCGAAAGGTTTTGAGTTTAAAGGTAAGGAGAAACTTGTGTGCAGGTTGAAGAAAAGCTTATATGGTCTTAAGCAAGCTCCAAGACAATGGTATTTGAGGTTTGAAAGGTTTATGATAGAGCATGGATTTAGTAAATGGAAATATAACCATTGTGTTTATTTTAATAGATTAGATAATGGTAGTTATATTATCCTGTTAATGTATGTAGATGATATGCTTGTTGCAGGTTCACACATGCAGGAAATTACTGAGCTTAAGGTACAATTAGCTCACACATTTGCCATGAAGAATTTAGGAGCAGCAAAGAAAATCCTTGGCATGAGTATTAAGAGAGACAGGAAAAATCACAGTTTGATTGTCTCAAGAGGATTATGTGAATAAGGTGTTGGAGAGATTCAATATGTAGGATGCAAAATCGGTAAGCATACCTATGGCTAGACACTTCAAGTTGAGCAAAGAACATTGTCCTAAATCACATGATGAGGTTGAGTACATGAGTAGAGTTCTATATTATTTAGCAGTTGGGAGCTTGATGTATATAATGGTATGTACTAGACCAGATATTACCCAAGTAGTGGGAGATGTTAGCAAGTTTATGGCCAATCCAGGAAAGGAACACTGAAAAGCAGTTTAGTGGATTCTCAGATATTTGAGAGGGACCAGCAGTAGGCATTTATGCTATGGAGGGTCAAACACTTCTCTACATGGGTATGTAGATTTGGATATGGCAGGTGACTTAGACGGTAGGAGAAGCACCACAGGATATGTGTTCACTGTTGGTGGAATGGTGGTTAGCTAGATTTCAAAGTTGCAGAAGGTTGTTGCCTTGTCTACTACAAAGGATAGCAAGGAAATGATTTGGATGACTCAGTTCATGGAAGAGTTGGGAAAGGAGCAAGAGAGTTGCAGATTGTACAGTGATATTCAAAGTGCAATTCATTTGGCAAAGAATTCAACCTTTCATTCAAGAACCAAACATATACAACTTAGATACCACTTCATTAGACAGGTATTGGAGAATGGATAGTTAAAGCTAGAAAAGATCCATACAGATAAGAACCCTGCTGATATGTTAACAAAGCCAGTAACAAAGGAGAAGTTGAATCTTCATTTAACTTTTTTTGGTCTTCAAGATTGAACTTGAAGAGGGAGAAATAAGCCAGAGATGTTTAGAGGATGTTGTTGTACAGGTACAGGTGTAGCTATTTATCTCCAAGTAGGAGACTATTGAGTTGTGGAGCTAAAAGCTTCACTAATGAGCTAATGTGGAGGTTGTTGGGCTTACACAGTAATTGACATCAGTCAGAACCAATCGACATCAGTTAAGGGTCGACCAGCATCGGTGGCATTAGTCAAAACCAACCAACATCAGTTAGGGGTCGACCAACACTGATTAGGGGTCGATCGACATCAATCATCTTTAGACCGACACTGACTTCTGTGTGTTTCTAGAATTGCTATTTTTAGAAGAACAGTTAGTTTGCATGTAAAGACTAAAATTAGTCTTGAGTCTATTTTTCTAATTATTGTTTGCTTTCAATTATATTTAAGAGACCCATGGAGAATTATTGTAATTTGAGCAAGATAAGCAAGATCAAGAAGATCTGCAAGAATCAAGAAGATTATTAAAAATCTTGTTCCATGATTGTTGTAGCAATCTGAAGGGAGACAACTCAGTAATTGAGTTGATTGTAATTGATTGAGAGAGAGAGAGAGAACTCTTGAGGGAGAATTACTGTACATCTTCAAGGTGTGAGGAGAGAGAGATTTCTTCATTGTATTTCCTTTTGGAAGAGTTTAATATAGATTGGTTGTTTCTTGTATCTCCTATTATTTGTTGTTTTTGATTTCTAGTTACTTATTACTTCTAGTTTCAATTATGTGCTTAGTTGCTTATACAAAAGTAATCAATTATACTCTAAGATCCTAACATTAAATTCCATTTTCACTTCTTGATCTTTCTTAGAATGATCTTGTAAGGGATTGCTAAATATCTTCTAGTTCTAAGGCCTATAAAGTTAGTTTTTAGGTTTTGTGAATAAACTCTAAGTTAGATAGTGTATATAGGTAATTTCTTAAAACTTAAATAAAATTTTGACATAAATTAAATGCACCACTTGAAAAGATTTGTTTGTTAATTCAACTTGACTGACCTATATTTATAGTGACCAAATTCATTTGCGGTACCTAATTTTTTGAAATATTTATTTCATGTTTTATTTATCTGCACTACATTTCATATGTTGTCATTTAGTAAATCACTTATGCACATAACATGTTTAATCTACATTAGGTAGGTTATCCATCAAGTCTCTGCCTAAACCCTAGATCAATGGTATCAGATCATTAAACACACTTCATATCATTCCTAAATGATGTCATGGTGTTTCTAAATTTTCATCATTGTTTGCATGCCCACATATACGATGTCTAATTACAATAAGTTAGGGCTTGAGACTCATGACCCTTCATCATACCTCCCTTCATGTCCTCAAATGGGAGACAATATAAAATGATGCCAACACCAAAGATGTTCTAATTAATGATAGAGGATGCATTACAGAGACAAAGGGAAGATTTGGAATAATATCATGCATGTGAATGAGCAAGTATCATTGATCACAGTTCTATCCTTCTCAAGTAGTAGACGTCTTTGATAACCTTTCATTCTCATCGACCATTTACACAAACACCATATAAGGTACAATTAAATCTAGGAATTCCTATGTTTGAAGGAAAAATAAATGGGTATGCACTATATAATTGGCTTAATCTCATCTATTAATATTATGTACTAAATCACTTCTCTAACCAAGATAAAATCATATTTTCTCTTCTAAAAGTTTCTTTATCAGTTAAGAAATGGTGGGAAAATTATTTTGCTACACATGAAGAAGATCTTAGTTTAAACATATTTTTAGACACATGGAATAGTATTGTAGAATCACTCAAAGTAACCTATTATACTATTGGAAACTATGATGATAAATGCATAGTTCTCTCAATTGTGCCAAGGCAAAAAAGTAGTCTATGTAGCAATACAAAAATGCTTTCCATACCTTGGTATCCAAACTTGGGATTCAGGATTCAAATCAAAATCTTGTTCTGAAGTATAGGTCAGGATTGAGACCTTGCATCTAGTTAGACCTAGATTTCTTGACTATTGATCCAGGCAACAATTCAGGGACAATTCCAGTGAGTATAATCATCGAATTTTTGTGTTATTGAAATATTTTTCAACTAAAACTTCTAATTTTTGTATCATCTATCTCCTCCATTGAGGAAGCCTACATATATGCTTGTAATTTTGAATTAAAGGCAAATGCCAAGATAGAAGATTTGAAGTCTTAGACCAAGCAATAATATAAATCTTCCAAGAAAAATTCTAAATTAATGAATAACTCTAAATGCCCTCCAAAGATGAAGTAATAACCATCACATGATAAGCCTAAGAATCCCAAGATTGGCAAGTGGTGTTCCATTAACAAATATAGCAGTTATTCCAATGAGGAATACCATACTAGGAAAAATATACTTATAAAACTTGAGGAAATGGGTACCATCACAACAACATCAAACAAAGGTAAATTTATCATGGACTTTGAACCTAACACCATGATGGGCACCACAAATATATATACTACCCCTACAAAAATAAAGGAAGAAAAAAGATTTTTTCATTTTCAAATGTGGATGAATGCCCAACCAATGCACTTAATTATGGACAATAGAAGTTAGAAATACCCAATTTCTCCTAAATCAATTCACAGATTAAAATTGCCACTGATGCCTCACCCATAATCATAATCCATTGGTTGTTACAGTGTGTGATCTAAGAAATGTGTCACTCATCAATGTAAAGTTGTGTACAATGTCAAGCCTTTTTAAGATATAATCCTTTGTGATGTCACTCCATTATCGGTATGTAATATTCTATTGGGTTGACCATATCTTTTCATCGACATGAAGTTTATGATTGCCCGAAGCTCAATCCAAGTTCATCACCTTATGGAAACCCAATTATGATTGCATCAAATAAGGATGGTACATGGAGGCTTTGCATCAATTATCGAGTAATCAATAATAGCACAATGAAAAATTATTATCCTCTTCTAAAGATTGAAGATTATTTGGACCAGCTATGTGGTACAAAATACTTCACTAAGATCAATCCCGAGTCTGAATATCATCAAATTATTATTGATCTTATAGACATATGAAAGATAACCTTCAAGCCCAAATAAGGTTTGTTTAAATGTTTAGTCATGCCCTTCATCTTGACCAATTCCCCAACCACACTCATGTAAATGATGAGTGATATCCTGAGGCCATTCTCTACTTCATTTGTCATAGTATACCTTAATGACATGTTGATCTTCAATATAACATGGGATGATCATCTACACCATATAGAGAAAGTAATTAACAGTTTATAGAAACAAAAACTGTATGCAAACATGTAAAAATGATCATTCACCATGCTGCATATTCAATACTTGGTATACATTTTAAACTTATGAGTGGATTTGGATTTATCCAAGATTCAAATCATCTAGGATTGGCCACAAAAAACTTATCTCACAGAGTTTCATATATTTCTAGGATTTAAATTTTTTGTGCCAAAGATTTGTACTTGGTTTATATCACATGACTTGGCCCCTAAACTAAGATACCTAAGGTAGAATTGAAATAAAAGTTCAATTGGAATACTAAACAAAATAAAGCATTTGAGAATTGTAAATGTAGACTTTTTTCCACACCCATAATTGTTTTTCCAAACCTTTAGCAACCATTTGAACTTGAGATAGATGCCTGTAAATTTTCACTTGGAGTAGTCCTCACTCAACATGGTAACTTGATTTCTTACCATAGTGAAACTTTCACCACACCATAAGGAACTACCCAACATATCATTGTGATATTTATGTTATTCTTTAGGCATGTAAGCATTGAAAGCATTACACCATGGGCAAGGATACTATGATCCACATAGATCATAATCCACTTCAGTTCTTGTAGACACAAAAAAAGTTACCACAAGAGCAACATCTGAAATAGTCTTCTTATCTTAAATAATTCCATCTTAACATCAAACATAAGAAGTAAAGTGGCAATCCAGTTTTGGATGACCTGAGTTTCCCCTAGTTCAAACTCTCTTCTATGTACTTGATGCATGTGGACAAGAATTTAATGCATAGTTAGAATTATATCCATCTGACATGGATTTTGTAAATATCTATTAGAATTTACTCTGTGTTAATTTAGTTCTAGATTTAGAATTATAGGATGGACTTCTATATCATCTTGTGCACTTGTGCATTATACATGAGGTAGAAAGGAATAAAGTAATATGGAAGGATCATTTCACTAAGGTTGCGGGACATTTTTGGATTGAAAAGATTCTTTCAGTGTTGCAAAAGTATTTATATTGGCCACATTTTAGGTTTTATGTCTCCAAATACATCAAGTTGTGTACTTTATGTGTCATAGCCAAGCCAGTTAATAAGTAGTAAGGTCTATACATGCCTTTTATATTATCAATGATACTATGGGAATACATTTACATGTAATTTCTCTCATTTTACCATACTACCAAGCATGGTAATGATTGCATTTATATACTGGTTTACAAGTTCTCAAAGATGAAAATTCTCATACCTTGTAAGAAAGTTATACTAGCTCTATAAATATCTCAATTACACTTTTAGTATGTCTAGATCCAATTTGAAATCTATGAAACTATCTTGTCTAATATAGACACTTGATTTTTGAACCATTTTTGGAAATCACTTTTGTCTATGTTAGACACAAAGCTGAATAGGTCCACCTCTTTTCATCATCATAATAATAGACAGACAAAAATGGTTAATAGGATGATAGTGCATCTTATAATAGTGTACAATTCAAAGAACTAGTGCACTTGGGATGAAAGTCTTCCTTTCATTTAACACAAATATAACAAAGCTCTACATAGCTCTACCACACATAACCCTTTTTAGGTTTACTTGGGGTTTTAACCTTTGATACCCATTGTTGTAACTTATCCTATTCTGTCATAAATAACAAGTGTTGTTTAAGGTTGACATTCAAAGGTTTGTTGTGTTTTAAAATATAATTGAGGTAATATGGTATCCCCATCAAAATTTATGTTTAAAATAAAGTGTGATGTGGCTTCAAGTGACAATCTTAGAGAGGCAAAAGTTAAATGCTTAATATAAAATTATAATGGAAATTTTAAGTACATAGGATCCCTTTTTATCCCAAAAGGATAAAAAATGAGGCAAAAGCTTCATCAATGATAAGAGGAATGAAAATGACATTAATTAAAAAATTTAAAGATGTGACAAGAGAATTTGATCCTAAAATTATGATCAAGATAATAAAATAAGGATAAAAACTCAAATTGGAAGATAAACAAAACTTTAAATAAAGTTGTTTATTTATATTTAATTTTTTACATGCAATATTGTAAGTAATGTAACCAACCAACATATCCTCTCACAAATGTTGGAGGGGATCAATGTCCAATCTATTAATTTTATAGTATGGAGATTGTTTATTGGATTAGATTTTCATTAGATTTGAGGCTAATTTTAATAGGTAGATCTTTCGAATGGAAATAATAAAAATTTGCAAAGTGGTAGGGTTGTGGAGTATAAAAACTTATTTTTAAACATTAAAAGGATATGTGGTTGTATGGAATTTACATCATAATAATTTAGAAAGACATATCAATTTAAAGGCAATTGATATAAATGTGTTATCATAAAGAATGGAGCCTATTTATCATCATAAAAAATTGATATGCAACATCATTAGGATTACCATTTATGTAACTTGAGGATCGATTCTATTAAGAATTATGTACATTAGCTAGGCACCTAAAAAAATTTAATTGGCCTATTTCATCAAGGGAGATTTCCCAATTAGGATAGAACAAGTCGTTCATTTTATTGGGAGAGAGAATCTTACAATTTCAAACATACTCAGTAAGGCAAGTTGGTTGGAGTTTTTATGAATATTTCACAGTGTTATGAGATTATAGATATTGAGTTTTTTATAGGGGTTAATGATAATGCGACAAAATTAAAATGGCTTACAATTATCCTCTTTGAGGAATTGATTTTTGAGGTTACAAAGAATCTTGTAAAATATGAATGATGGTTTAAATTCAAACTAAGTGATTCATAGTTTCATAATAAGTTTTTCTAGAAGGGTAAGTATGGGTGGACATTGGAAATGTCATGTTCCATACCTCCCTTCCTCATCATTGGTAAGGAGTTACTTTGGTGATTAAAAAATATATTATATATGAAAGTAGATTGTTTCTTATATTTGTATATCATATAAGTTATTGGATGATTGAGACAAGAAAAAAAATAAAATTTCTTTTATTTCTAATAAGAAAATTCTTAAGGCCTCATGATATATATTTCAATTAGGTGATGTGCTAGCAACGAAGGTTAGATTTTGAAAGGAAAAAAGAAAATAAAAAGGGATTTGTGGTCATAGGGCTATAGAGTTCTAGAGGTCATTTCAAAATTCAAAGAAACAAGTAGGGGTGGTAGGATATGTGGCTTTAGAAAGAGTGGGGAAAGGATTGGGGTTTGTAAAACGGACATGATTTTATTGGCATGCACACTAACATCAAATAGACAAGACAAGACCATAAATTCCTAGGAACCATAACAAGAAAAACACATAAAACCCATAGAAATGTACAAATATTTTTTTTGATGGACCACAACAACCAAAAGAAGAGAGAGTGCATTTCTAGGCCCCAAAAACATAACGTGTATGTTTTTTGGGGACCATAAAAAAAAGAAGATCAGAAAGAGAACACATAAAAAAGAAGAGGGAAGAAAAAAGAGACACAACAAAAACAATACAAATGGTTTGGAATAATCGCTGACAAATATACATATACATAAAATAATATAATTTAATAACTAATAAATACATGATATTTTTTTAAATATTTAAGAGAAGAATATATAACATTTTTCTCCATAATTACAACAAAATAAAAGTCTCCTACTCAAAATTCCATTGTCATAAACAAATGATTTCAAAACTCATATATTCAATAATAATTTTATATTTTGAATTACATAACCAAATTTATGTTAACTACATTGTAGGCTTTAGCTTAACTACATTTTAGTTTGAAATAATTCCATTGGCTCACTCGACAACTGCATTATTCAATTTTAGTTTATACACAGATGGAAACTTATTTTTGGAATAGCATATAACACTCTCTCTAAATCTGTGAACACACACCTTATTATTGGAGTCACAAGATTTCAATGATCTCAAACAATTATTGGCTATAACATAAGCTTGTATAGTGGTGATGGCTATGTGCCACACCTTCCCTCCTACCCCGTGTCGTCCCAGTAAATGGATTTTTGGTGTGGTGGCATTAACTAAAGTCACAACTTTTCAATGGTGCAAATTAATTTTTAAACTATAGATTGAATTTCCAGCAGTGCATGTGACATGGAAAATACAAGATGAATTATTATAACATTAACACACTAGTTTATGTGTGTTGGTTAAGCTTACCGAATGTATAGAGTAAAGATGAATATCGTCTATCTAAATGGTTTGGAAGGCAATTTAACTTGGTAAAAACTCTCACGAAATCATAATCATGGAAATTGAAGAATACAAAATTGTATGGACCAAAAAAAAATTGTCATGGTCTGCTCTTTCTATTTTATCTTCAAGTTTTGTTTGATCCTTCCACCCAAGAATGCCCATAGTTATGTGATGGATCTGACTACTAAGATTGATATGAATGATGGATACCTCCTTATAATTTTATAAACTTAACTTTCTCCCAATGCTTCCATCCATAGGGGCATTGCAAAACAAAATCATTGCCCCTTCACAAACTAGCAAGTTATATTGGGGAATCACATGGCTATGATAAAAAATGAAAAATTAGATTTATATTTTGTAATCTAAACATACATAACTCTTACTAATGTAAATTT
Source organism: Torreya grandis (assembly GCA_037957365.1). Taxonomy (NCBI): domain Eukaryota; kingdom Viridiplantae; phylum Streptophyta; class Pinopsida; order Cupressales; family Taxaceae; genus Torreya; species Torreya grandis. The sequence goes on along the minus strand of JARHVA010001693.1, from coordinate 2,756,739 downwards.
TAAACACAATAATATAGTTCAATATGGATTCAATTCAAATGAGATATTGTATTTAACTAGAGATGAGCTTCTTATACAAATTCTTGATCCTACAATCTAGGATTCAACTTTTATCTCTTTATTCTTCTTCATATTTCTCTCACCCCTAAATTTATTATCTTACATATCTTTAAATTATCTTACATAATTATATCTATGTGACTTGTTACTCATGTACAACTCTTATACACATAATTACATTATTCATACTAATATAATTACTCACCCATGTGAGTATTAACAAAGATTTTCCCAACACGATACTCAACAAAATTTTCAAAGGGAATATGAGTAATTTGTGTACATAAACAAATAATATTAAGCCATGGTGTTCATTGGAAATACATGTTTCAAATAATATTTTTTTCACATAATGGAATGCAGCACACCAAAAGAAGAATGGGACAAATTTTCATAATTTTTTGGGAAAATAAATGAATTTAGAGATTTACACCTAGATCTAGAGCTTCCCTCTATTTCTCCTAGTGACTTTCCTATCAAGGACTTTCTTGACAAATTTAAATCCATTTACTAAAAACTAATAGCTTATGGTAAGGTCAAGAAGGATGACAAGTGTGTTTTAATAATTTTGTCCAAGTTCAAGTGACCATTTAAATTATTTTCCTCTAACTTTTATTTCACCATGGATACCTTCGACAATGAATTTAAGATGCCTTATTTTGAGACCTTTTGTGAACATCTCACTAGGGAGTAGTCAAATCTTGTTCAACTATATGTTATTCCTAGTTCCAAGGCATTAGTATTCAATACACCTAAGAGCAAAGGTAAGCCAAATCTAAATTCAAATCCTAATGACAAGAAAAAATCCACTCAAAATTATACAAAACCAACTTATAAATCCATCAATCCTACTTCTTCTAAGTCTAAAAAGTCATCTTAGACCAAAAAGATCTCTAGTGAGAAATGTACATTTTGTGGAAAATCAAGGCATTTAGAAACACAATTTTGGTCTAGAATGAAATCATTGGAGGAAGCATTGAAACAAAAAAACATTTTGGTTCCTTCCTTTTATTAGTCTAAGGACAAATGGAAGGCACTTTCAGTTCAAACCTTGATTGCATCTACAAACAATTGGATACTAGATTCATATGCTTAATGCCACATGAGCATCTCACTTCACAAAATTATTGTATCACTTCACAGATCTCAATTGGAGATTCTACATAACTATATGTTTTGTGTTCAGCCACTATTCATATGAAAAATGGGTGCATTAATGATGTAATCTTTATTCTTAAAACTTCAAATAATCTTCTTTCCATTTATCAAATTTGTCATTTAATGATGCACCTATTTGCCATAATCTTTATAGTGGTGATGGCTATGTCCCACGCCTTCCCTCCTACCTCGTGCCATCCTAGCAAAGGGATTTTTGGTGTGGTGGCATTAACTAAAGTCATAACTTTTCAATGGTGCGAATTAATTTTTAAACTATAGATTGAATTTCCAGTAGTGCATGTGACATGGAAAATACAAGATGAATTATTATAACATTAACACACTAGTTTATGTGTGTTGGTTAAGCTTACCAAATGTATAGAGTAAAGATGAATATCGTCTATCTAAATGGTTTGGAAGGCAATTTAACTTGGTACAAACTCTCACGAAATCATAAGCATGGAAATTGAAGAATGCAAAATTGTATGGACCAAAAAAAAATTGTCATGGTCTGCTCTTTCTATTTTATCTTCAAGTTTTGTTTGCTCCTTCCACCCAAGAATGCCCACAATTATGTGATGGATCTGACTACTAAGATTGATATGAATGATGGATACCTCCTTAAATTTTTATGCACTTAACTTTCTCCCAATGCTTCCATCCGTAGGGGCATTGCAGAACAAAATCATTGCCCCTTCACAAACTAGCAAGCCATATTGGGGAATCACATGGCTGTGATACCAAATGAAAAATTAGATTTATATTTTGTAATCTAAACATGCATAACTCTTAATAATGTAAATGTTAAACACAATAATATAATTCAATATGGATTCAATTCAAATGAGATATTGTATTTAACTAGAGATGAGCTTTTTATACAAATTCTTGATCCTACAATCTAGGATTCAAATTTTATCTCTTTATTCTTCTTCATATTTCTCTCACCCCTGCATTTATTATCTTACATATCTTTAAATTATCTTACAAAATTCTATCTATGTGAGTTTTTACTCATGTACAACTCTTATACACATAATTACATTATTCATACTAATATAATTACTCACCCATGTGAGTATTAACAAGGATTTTCCTAACACAATACTCAACAAAATTTTCAAAGGGAATATAAGTAATTTGTGTACATAAACAAATAAGATTAAGCCATGGGGTTCATTGGAAATACATGTTTCAAATAATAATTTTTTTCACATAATGGAATACACAACACCAAAAGAAGAATGGGACAAATTTTCATAATTTTTTGGGAAAATAAATGAATTTAGAGATTTACATTTAGATCTAGAGCTTCCCTTTATTTCTCCTAGTGACTTTCCTATCAAATACTTTCTTGACAAATTTAAATCCATTTACTAAAAACTAATAGCTTATGGTAAGGCCAAGAAGGATGACAAGTGTGTTTTAATAATTTTGTCCAAGTTAAAGCGACCATTTAAATTATTTTCCTCTACCTTTTATTTCACCATGGATACCTTCGACGATGAATTTAAGATGCCTTCTTTTGAGACCTTTTGTGAACGTCTCACTAAGGAGTAGTCAAATCTTTTTCAACTATATGTTATTCCTAGTTCCAAGGCATTAGTAGTCAATACACCTAACTACCTATCAAATAGGTCCCCACACATTGGTCTTTAAGTGGCCATAAAGTGCATTTATAAAAGCTTTATAATGCAAATGTGAAGTAAAACAAATGGTTTGGGGTCAAACCCTTGAACTATACCAACCCAAATCCTTTTCAAAATAATGTTTTCCAATATGGTAACAAAAAAAATCATAATTTATTTGAAAAAATAAATATACAATATAGATTGTAATGCACATGATAAAATCTAGAATGAATTTAATAAGCAAAGCACATAATAGTGAACATAGATCAATGAACTAGTACATAGGTATTTACAATGGAAAAACTTATAAAGGTTAAAAAATCCACCAATGTGATATTAATTAATATGAGAAACTAAATCACCCCTATACACACTTCTTCTCACTTCTTTACACAGTGCTTCACAAAGTCCTTTTGAATGAGTTTGAATATGATAAAAGTTTCATATTCGAGATATGATTTCATAATATGGTAAAGCCCTATTTATAGTGAAATATCAAGGTGTAAAAATAAGGGGTCCATCCATCTTGATAAAATTAATTAATTATAATTTCATAATTCATTAAATAATTATAATTTTATTAATTCTTTTCACAAGGTTTCCACCTTGTGTTAATAATAATAATAATAATATATTATTTAATAATTTTATCAAAGCTAAGGGATAATAAACCCACTTAAGATTAAATGATCTAACATTTCCCCCTTAATACTAAGTGGGGATAAAAGCCATAGACACCTTAAAAGGGAATTATATTATGTTCAAAAATGAAGGATTTAAATACATTAATCATGTCAAACATCATATTTTGAAACAAAATAAATTATAATCCATAAGCTACTCGAAACTAAGTTTAGGCTAGCCTAATCACGAGATACATCTCATAGTTTCTCATTACAAAGTATACTTTTATGTATTAGGGTAAAAAATTAAAACTTCCATATGAAGTTTACTCATATCACATAAATTTCATATGAAGTTTACAATTCTTTATAATGAGAATAAGAAGAAACACATGGACATTAGGAAGTGGCATTGTCATACACACGCTCCCTCAATGGCAACTTCAAGAGACCCAAAATTACATGAAATTGATAGAACTTGGTAGCACCAAGTCATTTTGTGAATATATCTATCACTTGTTCATTTGTGGGATAAAACTATAAATCTATATTACCATTGAAGACTTTCTCTCGAATAATGCAAATCAACTTCAATATGTTTAGTTCATTGGTGATGCACTAGATTTTTTGCCAAAGATATACAAATTTGGTTATCACAATAAAAATGGTACTGTGAAAAACATCCAAATGAAATTATCCCAATAACCTTCACAGCCACATGGTTTCTTTGGTAGCTTCCATAGCATTTTTGTACTCTGTTTTAGTAGAAAAGATAGAGACAATAAGTTGTTTCTTACTAATCCAAGTGATATCACTTGTACCAAACTCAAACACATATCTATATGTAGAATTTCTATCTATAGTATCACCAATATGGTCAATATCATAATAACCATATAATTTTGCATTATCAATGGAAGAATAAAATAAATCAAAAGTAATTATTCTTTTCATATAACGAATAATATTTTTAGCTAATTTTCAATGATCCAAATATGGATCTTGCATAAATATAGAAGCAACACTATTGAAATATAAAATATATAGCTTAGTAATGGCTGAATAAACTAAACTAGCAATAAGTTATTTATATAAAGTAGGGTTAGTTTTTTCATATGCAGGTTTTGGATCAAGTTTAATACCAACTTCAATAGGAGTAGAAGTAGACTTACAATCAAGCATATTAAACTTAATGAGAAGATTATATGTATATTGAGATTGTGATGCAATATTTGAATTTTTACCCTGAAATATAGTCATTCTTAAAAATGATTTAGAATGCTTAAATCAATCATTTCAAATATTTGACTTGGTTTGTCTTTATATTTAAGAATTAAACTAGTTACATCATCAGTAATCAAAAGAACATCAACATATAAAATAATTAATATTAAATGGCCATTTTAACTTTAACAAATAGATCATTATCAGAGTAGTAATTAAAGAAACCCAATTCATTGAAAAAATAAGTAATTTTAAAATACCAAGCTCGATGAGTTTGTTTTAGACCATAAAATAATTTCTTTAAATTGTATACATAATGTTCTCTATTAGGGTCAGTGAAACCTTTAGGTTGAGTCATATAGATTTTTTCTTCTAAATAACCATTTGGAAAAGCATTCTTGACATTTATTTGGTGGATAATCCAACTTTTTGAGGCTGCAAGAATAATAAGTAATCTAATAGTACTCATTTTTTATGTAGGAGTAAAGATTTCAACATAGTCAATCCTGGGTTTTGATTAAACCCACAAGAAACTAATCTAACTTTAATCTTGTCAATTTTATCAATTAAATTATATTTAATCTTAAAAAATCTACTTATAACTAATAATATGCCTTTTTGGTAGAGAAGGGACAATCTCGTCTAATTTTTAATTAAGGCATTATATTCAATGTGCATAATAACATTTCATATATCATCTTGAGTGGATTCCTCAAAATATTAAAGTTCACATTTATACATAGTCATTAAAACACGATAATAATTTTGACTTCTAGTTAGTTTAACACTGTTATCAACATTATAAGATTAGATTAGGGATTTTGTCCATTTAGGTCTTTTAGATTGAACATGAAAATTAGGGGGTTCCTTAGACTCAAAGTTATCCAAATATGGATCAAATTCTTCTATGGAATCTATTTCTTCATAAAGAGAAACATGAGAGTCAAGCTCATCAAAATAATAACATTGATGAGGTTCTACAAATGGCTCAAAAAATAATTTTTTGAGAATAAAAACATTCCTATTCTCAATGATCTGACATTTAGAAGGATCATATAGTTTTAAACATTTTGTCTTACCTCCATAACCTATAAAAATATAAGAATAGGAAGTGGGATTAAACTTATTTCTTTTAACTTTAGTAACAAAGTTAGAAGTAGAACTATCAAAGATCCTAAGATAAGCCACACTAGGTTTATTTTTAAACCACATTTATAAAAGATTAAAAATATGAAATTCTTTGGTAGGGACTCTATTTAGAATATGCACAATAGTATTCATGATTTCAACCCATAATAACTTAATAAGATTTACATAATGCAATATTATTCTATCTATCTCAATAATTGTGCAATTTTTTCTTTCATTAATACCATTTTGCTAAGGGGAATAGGGAGTTGTTAGTTTCCTTTGAATACCAAAACTAATACAAAAATAATCCAACTTTTTACTAATTTATTCACTACCATTATTATATCCTAATCTCTTAATAGAAAAACTATAAGCATTTTCAACAAAAGACTTAAATTTCTTAAATTTAGAAAACCCTTCAGATTTATTTTTAATAATATTTGACTAGATCATTCTTGTCTAATCATCTATAAAAGTAATAACATACAAATAATAATTAAGAGATACAACTTCAATAGGTAATATAACATAAATATGAATTAATTCTAAAATATGTCAGGAATTTGCATGATTCTTATGAAATTAGTTAGTATGTTGCTTACTGCATAAAAAACAGTCACAAATTTCATGATGAGAAGGCATAGAGGAAAGTCCAACAAAGAGATTCCAATTAGACATATCATAAAAACTTATAAAGTTAACGTGTCCTAATCTTTCATGCCATAATTGAGAGTCAATCTTACTATCCTATGAAAGAAAACATGCAGAAGGAGAAAAAATGTATAAACTATCTTTTGAACCCTTTTAACAATCAGTGACCTAGATTTGTTTCTAATGGACCAGCTATCTTTAAGTAATGTTAAAATGGAATTATCATTAGTATGTTGTGAATAATATAACAAGTTATTTTTAAGTTTAGGTGCATAGAAAACATCATTAATAAAAATATTTAAATTTTTTTTCTTTCTTTGCTTAGTTGCTTATAAAAATAAATCATCTTCTAAGTAAATATTTTCATAGATATCTCTAGAATCACATAAAATATTAGATAATAAAGTCATATAGTGAGATGCACCATTATATAAAATCCACTCATTTTTATTTCAATCAAATAAATCTTTATATAAAGTGATAACAATTGAACATTGATCATGATTATTATTTTGATTAGAGTTTTGATTCTTTTATTTGTTTTGATTAGATTTATTCCCTTTGTTATTTTTATAACATGTTTCCCTTCTATGATCAAATTTACTACATATATTATAATTCTCATTAAACATAGGTTTATGATTCTTATTACCAAATGTCTTGTTCTCATTTTTGCCTTTAACAAAATTAGGGTTAGGTTTATAGTTTCTATTATTCTTAGAACTAAGGTTGAAAGTGAGAATTCCTTGACTAGAATTCACTTTAGAATCAAAGTTAGATATCACTTGCTCTTATTAAATCAGAAGAGTAGACATGATAGTGAGGTCTTGGATATCTTGCTATGTTTGATACTTAGATTTCAAAATAGAAATAAAATTATGAAAATTTTAATGAATGTTAAGCTGAAGAATAAAATAAAATAATTTATCTTGAATAAAATTATAGTTACAACCATATAACTTGGATTTAATATTCTTAATCTTTAATATTCTTAATTTTAGTAAGAAGATAACAACCTTTTCATCATCTTTCATAGGTGTAGTCAGCAATTCAATAATCAAATTAATAATCTTTAACAGATGAGTGCCCTTGTGCATAGATTCAAGGAGTTTCCAAGCATTCCTAGGAGACTCCTAATTACCAATGTGGAAGAATAATTCATCCTTAACACTTTTTAATATAATTGACATGGCTTCTTATTATTTTTGTTGAAATGTATTTGAAAGCTCAAATGTCACATGTCATCCTGACAAAGAGTTTTCAATCTTGATGATAATGCTCCGCAATTTTTAGGCCATGAATTTTGCTTTAATGTGAATTTTTCATATTTTATAGTTAGATCTATTAAGCATTTGTGATTTATCCAAAAAAAAATTAGGTGAAGTCCTAACTTCCCTTTAACAATGATAGTGAAAATACTTAAAATGAACCCTTTTTAATATGAATTTAACTTTATTTGATAGTAAAAAATATATTTCAAGAGTAAACACAAAATAATTATTCAAATTAGTGCTAGACAAAGCAAGAAAATTGTGAAACATTCTGATAAAATAGAGTGTCACAAGTGTTGATAAAGAAAACATTAATATAAGAACAATTATTAAAAAAAATTGTTTACTAATTTTTTATACTATTTTTATAAAATAAAGTAAATCACAAGTGTAACTATAATTAATTTCCTAATTAGATGCTAAATAATGCAAAAATTTGAACTAAAATTGTATTAAACTAGGTGTCAAAAGAGTCACACTCAAAATAACCACCTAGACATTATTATTAAAAAAGTTGTAAAAAGTCATAATAGGAGGTTTCAAAATAAAAAATGGACCACACGAATGCATCTAGAATGTGTCAAAACCTATGAATCAATTGGTTACATGACTATGGTCGAAAAGGTTTTGACTTAGATCAAATGTTACAAGAAGGTCGAGAGGTCAACTAGGGTTTTGAATACATGAAAATTAGCACATAGACCAAAAAAGAAGTTCAAATTAAACTAAATTGGACCAAATTCAAAAATAGTCAAATCAGAAAGTTGATTTTAGGGGGTTTTGAACATAGGACCTCCATAGTGACAAGATTTTAGCAAAATAAAGTCCACCAATTCATCTAACAATCTTCTTAAGAATTGATATGCACTAATTAATATTTAAAGCATATTTTTTAATATTTGTAAAAATAATATATATATATATGATTTATTGTGCATGTAAAAAAAAAAAAGTTTTTTACTTTTTGTGAAAAGAAAGCACGCATATATGGTGGGACCTAGCTTTACATATGTGGAATTTTAGTTTTTAATAAATAAAATTCAAAAATTTAGCACTAACCTTTGAAAGCTTCTTGGAAGAGAATGGTGCACCTGTAGATATTCTAGATAGCACACAAGTTTGTACTGACACTCAAACTACATGAAATTTTGCCAATCTTCTAGTTTTTATCTAAGGATGCAAAAACAAGCTTTGAAATTCAATCTTTGAAGCAAAAATGAAATATTTTAATCACCCAAGCTAAAATATGGTACCCATGTGGCTCTAGTGAATACCTAGAAGATTTAACAATCCTTTTTAGGCCCTGTTAATACTTGGAATTGACAAAAATGTGTTGAAAGAGATGATAAACAACCATAGAAGGGCCTAAGAACTATTGGCAATAATTTTTTAGAGTTTTTGATTTGTCCAGGACATATATGGGCCATGCCATTATTCCAAAAAAAGATTAACACACTTTAAAAAATTATTTGAGTTACTTTAAGAAGCCTTCAAAGGCCTTTGAGGAGTCCTATTATTGTCCATAATGGACTATATCTTATGATTTTATAAAATATTTGCAAGTAGGGAGGGTCATATAACAGAACTTAATGGCACCCAAGCTGATGAATATTCTTAAAAAATAATCTCCTTTGCTCTTGAGTGTTGTTTGGATTAAGATCTAAGGCTTGAGAATGATGAACCAGTCCTCCCAGAGATCAAACAAAAAAAATATCTCCCTCTATGATGTCCATGTGACGTATAGGATTGAAGGAGTATAAATTAAATATTAAACATCTTTTGAATTTAATATGAATGAATGTACAATGACTTGCTAATAAAATCCACCCTACTAACTCTGATTCCATGACTATATATATATATATATATATATATATATATATATATATATATATATATATATATATATATATATATATATATATATATATATATGATAAGATCTAAAATGAATTCAATAATAAAATCACAAATAGTAAACATAAATCAATGAACTAGTACATAGATATTTACCATGGGAAAACCTTGAAAGGTTAAAAAAACCCACCAATGTGATATTCATTAATATGCAAGACTAAATCACCCTAATACACACTTATTCTCACTTCTTCACATAGTGTTTCACAAAACACTTTTGAATGATTTTGAATATGATAAAAGTTTCATATTCAATATATGATTGCACAACAAGGTAAAACCCTATTTGTAGTGAAATATCAAGGGAGGTGACCATTGTAAAAATAGCAGGTCTATCCATCCCGATAAAGCTATTTAATTAGAGTTTGTTAATTCATTAAATAATTATAACTTTATTATTTATTTGCACGAGTTTTCCACCTCATGTTAATAGATAATATATTATTATTATTTAATAACTTAACCAAGGATAAAGGACAATAAACCCATTTAGGATTAAATACTCTAACATTATTTTGGCAGAATTTTAATTTGTTTCAAAGAATAAATAAACAATTTTTAAAAAACTACCCACTCAATAATGTTAGTTTTGCATAGTGTCCTGGGGTAGGTGGCAAAAATCCACAAATATAGCTCAAGTGGTTGTGGATGGGCGACAGGTTTGAAAAAAAGTTCACATTTCCAACCCTTAAATTAATGCATACGATGCAAAGACAAGTATAATGTAATGGTGATGTCAAATTTGAAAAGCATTTTTTAAATTAGGGTAACATTAGTGAAACATCATCATTTGATATGAAAGGATGTCTTTTGATATTATGTAAGTTTTATCCATTGAATCATAACTTTTTAAGAGAGTTTGTTCCTTGATTTTTTCACGTTAATAACAAAATTATAGGTGTTTAAGGCTTGCAATGAAAGGTAGCAGTGTAGATTAAATTTGTTTTTAAGGAATGGATAGAATTAGGGATGAAAGGGCAGGTGAGAAGGAGAAATTAGAGAGGATGGTACATATAATAATCCATAAGGATAGTGGTGGAAGGGTTATGAAGAGACCTAGGGAAAACATGGTTGAGCAAAGGTGTTGTAAGGAGGATGTGAATGGGTGGGATGGTCAAGAAGGTGTGGCAGTGGGTCAGGGAGTGGTAGTCGTAGTGGTTTGGGGAGTAGTGAATGATGTGAGACATGAAAGAGGAGAATGTAAAGTGTGTGAAGGATGGTGGAGGGAGTGGAGATGGAGGTGAATGGAGGTGTGTGGGGATTAATGGTGGTGGGGGATGGAGTATGTTATGGTAAGGCTGAGGAGGCCATGAAGGCAGAGCGTGGTAGGGTTGGAGGGAAGGAGTGGTGGCCATAGAGTGATAAGGTGATTTTTTTAAATATTTTTTTCTTTATTTTATATTATTTATTTAAAATTTTTAACTATATATTAAAGAAACATAAAAAAAACTACCCTAAGGTGAGCAGTATAGCACTCCAAGCCAATTTAAGAGTGAGACAGAGTCTTAATTTTATTGAGCAAGAAAGGCCTCATAAATATAGGAGGTTCCATTAATGTAGGTGGCTATAAGTGGTTTTCTGAAGTCCACATTGGTATGCAACTTGGATTCTAGTGCAAGTCTCCATGTGATTGTGTAACTTGATCTTTAGTGCAAGTTGCCCAGTCCAAATAGGATTATTTTCTAAATAAGAAAATAAGAAATCTTAGGAAAGTTACTTACTCACTAAGTAATCTTAAGGGTAATTGATAGTTTACATTAATAGACAATGTATGTTATTTAGATTAATTATGTAAGTAAATAAGTCAAAGATATCAAATCTAAATACACTAATAAAGCTAAATTAACAATGAAAAATTCCAATCCTTCCTAAGATCCTAATGTTACAACATCTAATTCGAGATGCCTATCATTAACACTAGATTCCAAAGGGAATTTATGACCTCCTTTTCCCATCCTTCTATGGATTATACAACACATACTATCCACCCTATTGATGGACTTATCATGAATGTTGAGATTGATAATACAACTACTAAAGATCAACTAGATGCCATGGATAATCAATATTTCACTAAATATTTTAATATGGATCCACATCAGATTGATGAAATTTTATATATAACAAGATATGATTAAAAATGTTGTCCCAAGCTATCACATCATGTGTTTAGAGTTATAATACTAGTATTATTCCCATGCATATACCTCCAGTGACCTATGTGACTTCCACCTAGGGTTTGGGGGAAATATGGGGCTTACAACAAATTTTCATGCGTATTTTTACATAGGCAACCTTTACCTTTCCCATGGTGAATCACATATTCCATCACCAACTGCACTTACTAGGCATTCCCTTGCGCATACTATTATAACTCTACACACTAAGGTGTTGTAGCTAGAGCAAGGTGCATCGAGATCCAATCATTTTGTGGATTCACATTCCTTGCTTCATAACCCATTATCTCCTAAGACAACAACCTATTTTTTTACCAAAAGTGTTTTTATCTCTCAATCTTCCATTATAAAAAGGTAAAGGTGATCCCAAAAAACACCTTAGATCATTCAACATAACATGCTTGGACTATGCATGCAATGAAAAACTATTGATCAAGATATTTCCAAGAAGTATAAAGGACTATGCATTGAAATGATTTTATGATATCTCCCTCCAATCCGTAAGATCATTTAACCCCTTGGCATATTAGTTACTACCACATTTTTCCATTAACATTGATGAGAATCTATCATATGCATAAATTGCTAAACTCAAGCAAGGATCCAATGGACCAATCAATGATTATATAATTCAGTATAAGAGTATGCTAGCTAAGATAACCAATATTATGAATGAAAATTAATTAAAATATATATTAAATAAAATCTTTCTCACACCACTCCATGAGTTAATTATATTCAATAAATTCAAGTCCTGTAAAGTTATGCCATATAGTGAGGGACAAAGAAGTAAAGTTCATAGCTTTGAACAAAATCAAATATATATCTACTCCTTAAAGTATTCTAATAATGAAGTTTCAAATCAAACCAAGTTATAAATTCAAACCAAATGATAAAAATAATGAAGAAAATATACTCAACACAATGTTATAACCTACAAACTAGTTACAACTGACAACTCCATTGAAGATATATTTTTAAATATCACCATCACTTCCTCATGTATTGTTAAATAAGTTACTTGAATGCAACCTTATCACATTCCTTCCTCCATAATATCTGGATCCAACAATTCCCACACCAAAGAACTATCATGTCAATGCATATTATGATTACCATCAGACTTTAGGGCATTCAACAAATAAAAGCTTCTAATTGAGACATAAGATACATAATCTTATATATTACAACATTATCTACTTTGGCACCCCTACATAAGAATCTAGACCACAGAGCAATGGAAATAAAAATTTAAATATCTTTAACGATCCATTTCCTAAACATGAGACAACATAAACTAAGGATAATTTAGAAGTACACTATGCATATAACATGCAACATATGATCATCCAATAGATGAAATTATTAACACATTTATCAATACTTCACCACAACAACCTAAGATCATATTCAATGACAGAAAGATCATCAATGATGATTCATATTTTCATGAGATCTTCATATGAGCCTTTATTGATAAACAACCAATACATGATGTCATGATCAACAATGGTTCAAGTGAGAAATTTTGCATAAAGACAATTATTTAATTCATTGGGTACACACAATAGGATTTAAAAATACACTAAAATTAATTAAAGCAATTTATGGACCAAAAAAAAACATTAGGACACACTATATTACCTATTTAGGTAGGCCCCACCATGTTAGCCACATAATTCTTAGTTCTGTAGAGTAACATGGTATTTGACATGTTATTTAAAATATCCCTTTTACAGGATATTTACTAAACACATAAACCTCAAAAATACCACTTCCTAAAATCACCTATGACACATAAAATTAGATATATTACACTTCCTAAATCACCTAAGATATTATAAATTTCAGATTTTAACATTTATGACAACACATAAACATGCATAACTTGATATTACAATGAAATGCTTCCATAAGATAATAATGCCATGAATTTCCAATATACATATGTATTCAAAGTGTGAGAAAGACTTCCTAACATTACAATGTAAATACCATAACAAATTCTCACACTAATCTCTTACAACAAATGGTTGAGACAACCAACACTTACATATATTGAGACCACAAATCTCCCCACAACTGAACTAGAGATTCTACCCGCATACACTGAAAGAACTCCACATAACTTGCAGCCAATATCCTACAACACACTCACAAAGGAATAAGACTCCTCCAAATACAACTCCACACACAAAGCTCCATACACAAGAGCTGAAAATATGCAAACACCTATAAAGAAAACTTTGATATAGCTAACAAGGGTGGAATATTTCACTACCGAGACTAGTAAATATGAATGAAGCTCTAATACAATTCTTGGATGGAATTGTCACAACTAGCAAGGGTGGAATATTTCACCACCGAGACTAGGATTACAACTTAATAGAATGAATCCATGAGATGGAAGTTGAACATGCAAGTTCAAGATCAAAAGGGGGTTTTAGGGGTGTAACATAGCATGTTTTTACAATGGAGAAAGATCTCTTATTTAAAGAATTTGAGAAGAGAGAAAATATGAAAGAGAAATAACTTCATGCCCAAGAAAAATACACCCCACTTAGTGGAACCACTATTCTAAATAGTGAGAAGTTTAGATTTTTATGTCAAGGGTCAAAAGTGGATTCCCCACTTTTGACAAATCTTCCTTCATAATGCATAAGCCTCCAAAATTCATCCCATACATATTTATCCTTATTTTCTAAAGACAAATAGTGAATCCCATTCTTTTGTCTTAGTCTCCCACTTCCCATATGACACCAAAAATGGTCTATCACTTCCTCATGTAAGCCAAGAATAGTAAAAAAGATGTTTCAACACCTTTTTAACTTTATTTACCATGCAAAAATAATGACCCTCCATAGAATTTTGACCCATCCCTTGTCTTCATCCCAAAAGCTGGACATGTGACTCATAAAATATTGATATTTAAGTCAGCAAGTGGAGTACTATGCCCTACCTCTTCACATGTCTTAGATTCTCACATGGGTCATGCCACATCACTCCACAAGTCACCTCCTTGCTGCATCATTAGTTATATCATCTTCCACATCACATACCATGTCACGATGAATAGTGTCATTGAATAGTGACACATGAATAGTGTCAATGAATAGTGATACATGAATAGTGTCAATGAATAGTATCAATGAATATTACTTTTGAATAGTACCTTGTGAATAGTGACCCACACTAAAAATTCTCTTACAACACCCAAAATAGCTTACGGGGACAAAATAGGTTATTGGGATTCATAAAATGTCTTATTCAGAAAATGGGGACATTATAGTCCTCCCTTCCCAAAATTGCTTACCCTCAAGCAATTGTAAATCTGTAACTTCCAAAATCATCCTATCAAACTAATGAATCAAACTGTAGTGTTCATATAACATAGCACCTATCCTTGTCAGGTGATCCAACCTTAACCAAAGAGCACTATAAGATACATTATTTCTAAAATCCAAAGCATCCTTGTGTAACTCATGTAATTTGAACATCCTTGTGAAAAGTCTCTTATCCCCATGAGCAAAAATATCAAGTAAATGTGCATGACTCACAAAAACACAAATTTAAACCTTTAGAGGATCCCTAATATGAGGCATGGATATACACCCATGACTTGAGTTGAGCAATGGAATTTTGATTGTACTATACCTTTGACTCTGAATGCTACTAGGATCCCAAACAAATCTTAATAAATTTGCACCTTGTTTCCAATGCACCACTCTAATTAAAACTAGAGTACCATAGTGCCAAGTTTGCATCCTTCTTTCATGGACCCCAAACACAAATTTGTCCTCTGACACCAAATTAGAAGACCTATAGGGACTAGATTCTCCAACATAGAATATTTCATGCCAAAGAATTACAACAAAATCAACATTAATAATCCCATTATTAATCATGATCCTAGGCCATAGAAAACTTAATCTAGAAGCATTATTCTCATTATAACTCATCATGGTGTCCAACAACTGATGTAGATTAAACTCAATAAACTCAATAACACTCAATCTCCAAGTGTTAAAGAGTCAATCTTGTGCACTCCAACCCATAGAGAAAGTTGTACTAATCACTATAATATCTAAAACAACATAAGCTATCAACATGAAATCATTGCAGCAACCAACACTTACCCAAAACTCTGAGTTATTATGGGATGTCCTCTCCCCATTTATTTCATGAGTTAAGTATGGTTGAAACTAGGTCAAGGCATGCATGATGAATAGCATTCCTTTTCCTGATTCTTCCAACTCCTATCTTTCACATGCTAAGGGACGCTACTTTTTAACCACTCTAAGTCCCATTCCTAAAGCAATACCATCTACAATATATGGGGGTGAGAAATTTGAGATAACAAGTATAGCACATGAAATCACTCCCTCCATAGGATGATCAAAGAATTATTTCCACTTGACCTAATGGAATATACTCCTACCACCAATGAAAATAATGAACCTAAAAGATCCCTCAACAAATATTTTGTAATGATTTAAAGGACCAAAGAATCTACCCCAATGTGCTAGTGTAGTGGAAAGTGGCCAATCCAAAGTAACTAGAATCCTCTGTCAATATGTCTGAACATAACCAATAATATCAACATTATCACAAACCTCAATGTCAAAGTCATGAATCTTCCTCTGGCAAGGTCTATAATATTCATTAGTAAAAATGACATGGGATTCATCTTCTAGGGTTTTGTCCTTATTAAAGACTCCTTGTCCCATCCAATGATAGCAATCATATAAATAACTTGATTCCAAGAGTACCTTGCTATGATTAGTCATAAGACAAAGAACATTAGAATGACATATATTTCTCTTAGCCACATCTACCATCAAGCTTATCATAGGGACTATCTCCATTGTTCCATCACTCTTGATATTGCCTTCTCACTGATGATTTGTAAACCATGATCCTTGATCCTTCACAATGTGGTTAGAAAACATAACAAACTCTAAGTGATTCCTTATGGACCTCCTTCCATACCAAATGCAAGATATAGAGAATTCAATGGTACTATCAATCCCATTATCTACCTTTATTTTCAACATATTACTTGGATTCCATGTGAAATAACTATTCATAATCTTTATTCTCAACATATTACCTAGATCCCATATGAAATAATTACTCGTAACTTGTATCAAACACTCCCCATGCCTTTTACTACAAGTTGTATCCTTCACTCTATCACCCATTTTTACATGCTTTCCATGATGATAAGAATTTTGTAATGACATAGGTAGAAGAAAACCTGAAACATTCTCATACCTTGGGATGCTAATAGCATGCTCATGATGGATTGATGATGGCAAAATCTCCAAAATGCTCATGGGTGATTTTTCCTTGTGTGAATTTGCATTCACCACCTCTATGTTCATATCTTGGAGAAACTTATTTTCCATAAAATGATGCAAATGAAAATCCACTTGTACGTCTTCTTGAAACTCAATAATGAGATCATCATCATTTGAGATCCTGGGAGTAATGGATGTCAATTCTTCATGTAACTTAGGTTCTGATGTTGCAGGAGCAACATGATCTTTAACATGATTTTATTCATCATACTTAATTTTCTCACATTTTATGTTAGTAGCATACTCACATAATGAGTTATTACCATAGGTGTATTCAAAATGCTCAACAACTTCCATGCCATCCTTATTACCAGAGGTGGATTCTAAATCTTCAACGGCTTCCATGTCATCCTTCTATGGCTCACTATCATGCATACCAACATTATAAGATAAATGGACATCTTCTACCAAAGGAATATTTTTACCTTCAATCTCTGGTAGCTCAACTTTTCCCTCTATATTTAGCTCATCTTCTATCCTGATTATTTATGGCTGCAGTTTCTTCTCACATTGCTTAAACCCACTGTAAATTCAAATCATATGCAGTTGATGAATTAACTTGATATTATTTCAAAACATCCACTAACATTGATAAAATTGGTTGTAAGATATTATAACTTTCATTTAAAATCAATGACATAATGGATCTCATATAGTCAAAAATATTTTTTTTGTGACTCTTTGTGATAGAAGCTATGAAGTGATAAAACATCTCAATAATAAGCTTATCACATCCTAAATCAATAAAAAAAAATGCATAATCTAACCTTTTCCACTAATTTTAAAATATTTACCCTCTTACCAAAAGAAGGGCTTCTAATATCATATAAACCATGAAAGCTTTCAACAACTAGCTATAATACTTCCCTCATGTCATTCTCCTTGTAAGACAATTTAGGGGTTGTAATCCTTATGATTTCACTTAGGCAAGATGTGACTATAAGCATCAATGTTGGGGATCAACCAACAATGGATTACACTTGTGAAAGCAATAAATGCGGAAATAAATCAGATAGATAAGTAACTGAAATGATAAATAGCACAGAACAAGATATACAAGAAAACACCCTGAAAACTTGTATTAAAACTCTTTACAATAGGAATACAAATGAAGAAACTTCGTTCTTCCACACCTCTCTCAGATGCACACAAGATCTCTCACTAGATCTCTATTCCTCAAGAGCTCTCTCTCAAGTACACTCAAATCCAACAACCTGGATTGATGCAACTCAATACTGTCCTTCAAACATTCACAATGTTCTACTCATACAGTTCAACTCTCATACACACAATAGCTAAGAAGATCTTTCCTACATATAGAAATAGGAAACTTGAGCATGCTCTTACAACAAACAGTTGAGCCACTTCAACAAGGGCTCTAAAAATAATATTGCTAACAATAGAGACGTGAGCTTGAGTCTACAACTCAAACTCATCATGCAAACACTCGCTTCTATCCTCGAAAATCGCTTTCTGGACACACAGGTAACCAACGTCAGTTCCTGCCTGTTCGCCTGTGACCGTCGCTGGCCGACCATACTGCCGACGTCGGCGCCTCTGCAACTGCAACTGACTGATGTCGGTCGCTCCTGACCGACGCCGGCGTCTGTGTAGACCCGAACCTGTTTTGTATGCTCCTTGGTGAAGCTTTTAGCTCCACACACCCTAACAATCAATTCCTTGTATTTATGACTTAATAGCTTAGGTTCAACCAAAATAACCATGGAAAGAGTCATAGCTACTTGCATTTCCTGAGAAGAACCCTGATCCACCATGGATAGAAAACCTTCTACTTCCTTTAAAGTATGGAAAACAACATACTATGGTTAGGAAAAAGGTTAAAGTTTAAGTCCTACATGGAAAATCCTGTCTCCCAAATCTTTTTCTCTCATTGATTCCATGATTCAAAGGCATCTAAATTTTCAAACACAAACTTCACAAAGACCCACAACACAAGACTACACAAGCTGACAGGATGCACAACTCTAATACCGCTAAAATATATCTTTTATAGGATATTTACTAAACACATAAACCTCAAAAATTCCACTTCCTAAAATAACCTATGACACATAAAATCGTATTTATTACACTTCATAAATCACCTAAGATATTATAAATTTCAGATTTTAACATTTATGACAAAACATAAATACGACAACACATAAACACACATAACTTGATATTACAATGAAATGCTTCCATAAGATAATAATTCCATGAATTTACAATATACATATGTATTAAAAGTTTGAAAAATAATTCCTAACATTACAATGTAAATATGATAACAAATTCTCACACTAATCTCTTACAACAAATGGTTGAGACTATCCACACTTACATATATTTAGACCACAAATCTCCCCACAACTAGACTGGATATTCTACACACATACACTGAAATAACTCCATACAACTTCCATCCAATATCCTACAACACACACACAAAGGAATACAAATCATTCAAATATAACTCCACACACAAAGATCCATACACAAGAGCTGAAAATATGCAAACACCTGTAAAGAAAACTTTGATACAACTAGCAAGGGTGGAATATTTTACCACCAAGACTAGTAAATATAAATGAAGCTCTAATACAATTATTGGATGGAATTTTCACAACTATTAAGGGTGGAATATTTCACCACTGAGACTAGGATTGCAACTCAATATAATGAATCCATGAGAGGGAAGTTGATCATGCAAGTTCAAGATCAAAGGGGGATTCTAGGGGTTTAACATGACATGTCTTTACAATGGATAAATATCTATTATTTATATAATTTGAGAATAGATAAAATATGAAAGAGAGATAACTTCATGCCCAAGAAAAATATGCCCCACTTAATGGAACCACTATTCTAAATAGTGAGAAGTTTGGAGTTTTATTTCAAGGGTCAAAAGTGGATTCCCCACTTTTGAAAAATCTTCCTCCATAATGTATAAGCCTCCAAAATTCATCCCACACATGATTTTAATTATTTTCCAAAGGTAAAAATTTAATCCCACTCTTTTTTCTTGGTCTCCCACTTCCCATATGACACCAAAAATGGTCTCCCACTTCCTCATGTAAGCGAAGAATAGTAAAAAGATGGTTCAACACCTTTTTTGACTTTATTTACCATGCAAAAATAATGGGACTCTATAGAATTTAGACCCATCCCTTGTCCTCATCCCAAAATGTGGACATGTGACTCATAAATTATTGATATTTAAGTCACCAAGTGGATTACTACGCCCTACCTGTTCACATGCCTTAGATTTTCATGTGGGTCATGCCACATCACTCCATAAGTCACATCCTTATTGCATCAATATTTGTATCATCTTCCACATCACCTTCCATGACACCTTCTACATCACCTACCATGTCACCATAAATAGTGACTCATGAATAGTGCCATTGAATAATGACATGTGAATAGTGTCAGTGAATAGTGACACATGAATAGTGTCAATGAATATTACTTTTGAATAGTACCTTGTGAATAGTGACCCACACTAAAAAATCCCTTAAAACACCCAAAATATCCTATGGGAATAAAACAGGCTATTGGTATTCATAAAATGTCTTATTTGGAAAATGGGGACATTACATTGTTAAGATGCCTTTGGATTAAAAAACTCCATGCAATACCATCTATAGTGCACCAATGTCTAAAGTACATATACTTATAAAAATTTAGTCATAGTTAAAATTGTATGGTCTGAGTACCTTCTACAACCATTGGTATCTCCTCCTCCACACCCACCACCATTGAAATTAGTTATTAGACCTATTTGGTATCATTATATAAATATGGTTGGTACATCTAGTCAGGATCATTATACCAAGATAGTTGCAACACTTATTTAATATTATTATATAGAGGTGGTTGTTACACATATATATATGATTTATCTACACACCAAGCTTAATGGAACATAATTAGACCCAATAGATAGCTAAGTATTTAGTGTTAATCAGATCAAAGAGTTACATAGGGCCAATAGATGCCACCAAATCCTAAAATATATGCTTAGTTAGCACCATGGACAGTTCAATATATTCCACAATGAACATAGGTAATGATACTTACTATACAATGGACTCCATAGAGTCCTTGACCATCTAGAGCTACCCATCATGCAACAAATTCTATGAGCAATGATCATGAAAGTTACTGTATAACATGCAACTTCCAATCATATTTTGATATGCCCATAGTTAATACCTTTCATCTACTATAAATGACATTTATGATATTTGATACAAGAAATTTCCACGATCCTCCCATTGATGTAATAATCAGTTAGGTTTTATAAATTTCAAATATTATGAAAACACAAAAAATAAAATAAGAAAATACAAAAACATTTAAATATTCAAAAAATACAAAATTAGGATTAGAGTGTGACATGATTATTAGAATATAGTTTCTACATATGTTATTTATCACATGTTAAGTAGATAAAATTTTATTTTCATACACATGCATTTCATGGTATATTAGTGCAATGCAAGACATAAGATTTACACATGAATATATAAATGTACTTTTCTCTACCCAGTGGCCATGCCGATACTAGGGGAATCTTATTCCATAGGTTTCACAATTAAAGTTTATATTCTTTTATGAACTTTATATCATGTTGAGATGCCTAGGTTGATTATACATCTTGTTATTTACTCATTTATTACATAGTACTATATGGATATGATATTATACTATGATGTGATAATGATACATATACATGGTGTATACTAGTTCTCTTATTCTATGCTCTATTAATGTTGTTACTCTATTGTATAATAGGCCAATTTTTTCTTGTCTATTGCATGTGTCCCTTTAGCCTTATTTGAGACATATTTGAGTTTTAGTGAAATGTGTATTTAATTTAATATTTTCAATTGATGTATAACTATTTATTGTAACTTTTAATTGTGGAAGATTTGGATGAATATATACCCTTCAACTTGAAATTAAGACTAAATCCTCAAATTTTATCATTGATAAGAGATGTAGTGAATAATAATTATTTAAATTTTATTTAATAATGATATGTAAGAGTAATTATAATGGGATTCCATATAGATAAGGAAGAACAAGGCAATAGAGATCAAAGGAGTGGACTGGTTAAAAAACTAGGTCCCAAAAGGGCTCATGGTGATGAAAGGACATTGACTGTGAAAGGGAAAATAATGGATAAATTATAGACTAGGAAACAGTGAATTCAAATGGAATATCCAGGATATATATAGGGGTGTGGGAGGAATTGATTTAAATTATGTTAAGTGCATTAACTCCTCATGTGTATTTCACTAATGTGGTACTTGTTGTGAATATTTGATTATTAATACAAGCCCTAATATCTCACCCATATTATCTCAAATACAAGTCTTACCAAATGTAAACAAGGATCAAGGTAAGGTAGTGGTCTAAAAGGTCACTAGAGAAGCTAGTGTTATGTTAGTTTTGACATAAAAAAGACAAATTCAAGGATGAATTAAAGCCACAAACCATGAAAATGTAGGTGGTATTAGGAAATGCTTCAATTTTTTTCTCCCCTAAGGTCCTTGAGTTTGTTATTAATTATGTTTTTCTTCAAGTAAAAAAATGGAAACATGGTCTAGAGTGTTGGGAAAACACCCTTACTTAAGAATTTTTTTCAAATAGTCAAATGAAGCTTGGAAATTTGTATATGAACCTTATTTCACTTTTTTAGCCAATGGGGTTTTCCTTTTTTTTTAAGACCATTAAAGATAGGGATATTGTGTCAAAAAAGTGTCCTTGGTTTTATGAGAGGCAAGGATTGTATGTGTTTCCTTGGACCCATTTATTTGACCCAAATTTTATAGTTATATCTAAGGTACTAGTATGAATATGATTATAAAATATCCCTTTGGGCATACAAAACCCTAATTTGATTCAACAATTAGTTGAAAAATAAGATATTTTTATCAAATTCATAATGAGATGGAATCCCTGAAGGGTTGTCATTCAAATGTTTTAGATGCAATCAATTAGGGCACAAAGCAGTGGATTATACTTTGAAGTGTCCTCTAGGGTTTTTTTCTCTACATATTGATAATTAGATAAAGGAATTTGAATACCTCATTTCAATATATTTTAAAGGAAATTAAGGATGTTTTGATTCTAAAAATCTCTCCCCATTAGTGGTTGGCCAAGAGATTATCAAGAATCCCCTAAATGAAGGATCCATAAATGGGGAAGATTTGGGTTCAACAAAGGTAACCATGGTCATGGCCATAATATTAGGGCAAGTTTTTTCTTCCCCTAGTAGAGAGAGAATTGAGACAAGGAAAATAAGTTTTGATGGTAGAATAAAGGGTTTTTCATAAGCAAGAAATGTAATGGAGTAACAAAACTTAGCTTATTATTTGGGTTTGGTAGAGACATGGTGTAGATACTAAAATTGTATTTATATAGTATCTCAGTCTTGTACACTTAAAAAATACCTATCATGGTTGTACCTTTCTAATTAAACCTTAATTTTACTTATTGAGTTAAGTTATTATCCGAGGATATCTTATTTTCTTATTTAGAAAATAATCCTATTTGGACATAGAAACTTGCACTAAAGTCTAAGTTGGGCACCAAAATATAATTCATGTAACTAATTGAATTTATGAAACCACCTACATTAATGAAATCAACTTAATTTATGAGGCCTTTCATTATTTATAAAATTAAGGCTCACCTTCACTCTCAAGAATTAAATGGAAAAGAGAAAGTAAGAGGTTTATTGTGTATTTGAGTTCCTACTTTTGTATAATGTTAATAAATTATTAATAGTATAATTTTGTATCTATTCTCAGTGTCTATTTATTTGTACGTGATGTGAACTATGTCTAATATTAATATGATTGATCCTAGGTAGTCAATTTTTCTAATAAGGTTGATTTTGCCACTGGTCCAAGATGTTCATTATCTCACTAGTGAGTTGTTTTGTTCTAGATTTGGGTGACTTTCCCACCACTATTGACATATGCAATGTACCCTTGGTAACTTATGAGTTTATTTTGGGTATGGATTTAATCAATTCTCATAAAAAAATTGGATTGTTATATAAAGGTCATCAAGTGTGTCGATGACCTTAGGACCAATAAGATTATCACAGGGGTCAAGAGACCCATTTCCATCTACATGGTTTCTGTGATACATCTTAAGTGGAGCATGAAAAATGGATGTTATATGTTTAATATTACTCTAAAAAATATGTTAGATGAAGAGACAGATAAGGCTTCATTAAATGACCATCTAATCCTTTGAGATTTTTCTAATGTTTTTTTGAGTGAGTTTCCTAGGATGTCCCACCTTGAGAGATTGATTTTAGGATAAACCATGTACCTGGGTTTGAGTCGATATTTAGAGAACCATATCGTATGACCACACCTAAGATTTTTGAGTTAAATATTTAGATAGAGGAATTATTGGAGAAGGGACTTGTATTTATAGATTTTTCACCATGGGAAGGACCTATTATATTATTTAAGAAGAAGCATGGACCCCTTTAACTTTGTATTGATTACCTCCACCCGAACAAGGTAATAATCACAAAACATTACCCACTACCTAGGATTTATGAGTTTTTTAATCAAATGTGGGGAAATAGAGTATTCTAAAATATAAATCCAAAGTTTAGGTATCATCAACTATAGATTTTACAAGAAAATATTTGAAAGACTATGTTTCAAAAATGGTATGGGAATTATGATATTACATTTATACCCTTTGGTTTGACCAATGCTCCGGTAGTGTTCATGAGCTTCATGAATGGATTTTTATGTACCTTTATAGATAGTTTCATGTTTACATTCCTTAATGACATATTGATATATTCACATAATGAAGAATAACATAAGGATCACTTGTGACAGGTTCTAAAAGTTCTAAGAGAGTACCATTTATACGATAACTTAGGAAAGTTTATTTTTTTCATAGTCAGAGGTGTAGTATCTTGGGTACATTATTTATGGGGAGGGGATATAAGTATATACATCTAAGATATTTTATTTTTTGGAGTGTCTGTTATACATGAATATCATCGAGGTAAACAACTTCATGGGTTTGGTGGGCTACTATTGTCACTTTGAGTATAAATTTTCTCATATTTCAAACCCCACCATCACTTCCCTTCAGTGGAAATAGCAAAATGTTTTTTATACAAAGGACTGTGAGCATGCATTATATTTGTTGAAGGAGTTTAATAATATTTCACCCTTTATCAGCACCTGATCCACTTGAGTAGTTATTCATCTACAATGATGCCTCCTTTGCAAGGTTAGGATCCATCCACATGCAAGTTGGTAAGGTGATTTCTTATGAGTCTAAATAAATCAAGGACTATGAGTTTAAATATATAACACAGGACCTTGAGTTTTTAATTATAGTGTATGCTTATTTAAAATGTAATTTTTTTTGTATTGGTTGTTGCTTTCTGTTGAGCATAGATCACTTGATCTTGCAACACATTTTTTAGTTGGCCTAAACTTAAT
Source organism: Torreya grandis (assembly GCA_037957365.1). Lineage (NCBI taxonomy): Eukaryota > Viridiplantae > Streptophyta > Pinopsida > Cupressales > Taxaceae > Torreya > Torreya grandis. Next base: position 2,731,029 of record JARHVA010001693.1, on the reverse strand, counting down.
GCACACTAACAAAATTAGATAGATTTTTTTTGTGAGTATGACTATGAGATATTGTAAATTAATGGAAATTATAACATGGTTTCATATTATTTGATAAAGAGATGTCATGGGTTGATAGAAATTAGGCTACACATATTTTTGAGTCTAAATCCTTGAGTAGTTTCTTGAGGATAATTTATACTAGGAATTACGATGGATGATAGATTTGGATAGGTCCCTAAAGATCAATTATGTGGGATTTACACTTAAAATAGATAGTGTTTTTATTATAGAGGTGTATTTATGTGCTTGAATTAGGTGACTTACATAATTTTATTTTTTTAGAGTCTCATCCATCCCCTTACAAGGAAACCCATGAGTGATGAAGATGTATGCATGGTTGAGATAGTTTTATAGATACGCCACTTTGTGGCACAATATTTTAGACTATTTAGCTCAATGCCTTGAGTGTTATAGGTTCAATCCAAGAATAAACATCCTAAATGGTTGTTATAACCCCATGAGATTTCATAATGGAAATGGGACACCATATCCATTGACTTTAAGGTTGGACTACCTTCCTCATCCTGTCATCATGATGCAATCATGGTGAATATGGATAAGTTGACATAGGTAGCTCAATTTTCTCTAAAAAAATCCATTATAATGCTATGTAAATAGAAATGGTTTTCTTAGATGGCATAGTTTGATAGCAAGAATTATTTTTAACATTATATATGATTAAGATCTTGTTTACACTTATACCTTCTCGACCACTCTATAAGAGACATTGGACACTCAGTTAAATTTTAGTACTTACTACCATATTGAGACTAATGGATAAATAGATAGAGTCAACCAAGTTTCAGAGGACATGCTTTGCATGTATGTCATGGATTAGCAGTCCCATTGTGAGGATTACTTATACATATTGGAGTTTTCATATAACAACATATAACATAGTTTGATTAAAATGGTGCGCTATTAGGAATTATATGGTAGAGATTGTGAGACCCCTTTGATTTGGGATCACATTGAGGATATATTTTTAATTATTCCTTATATGACATCAAAAAATATGTTATTTAGATTTTACATAACCTTTAGGAGGTATTATAGTAATAGAAGAAGTATGTAAATGTGAAGAGGACCGATCAAAACTTTGAAGTGGGTGATAAGGTCATCTTGAGAGTGAGACCCAACAAGATTCATATCCATTATGGAAAAAGTTATAATTTTTCACCTCCTTTTGTCAAGACATATAATATATTTAATACCATTTCACTCATAAATTATCATCTAGCCCTTCTACCTATCCTATCATGTGTTCATGATGTGTTCCATGTTTTGTCATTAGGGGAAATTTTACTTTAAAATAGTCATCCAAAATAAATCCCTAAAATATGGAGTACGACATATGAAAATAATACAGATCACTTAAAATATGAAATCATATCCTAGGGTGACATCACCTAAAATAAAATATAATCATTTATTTAAAATATAAAACTAACTTAATCATGAAAACTGACTTTGGTTAAGACAGATCTATTTTTTATCCTAAATCTTCATTTTAATGGCAAGTGGAAATATATTTTTATTTTTTCACATTCAATGATAATAGAAGGTAATAATATTTTATTTTCAAAATTTTGTTAGAAAGAAAATTAATTTGTGTACATTTTAGAAACTTAAGATTGAGTTTTACTTTTGTGAGATAAAAATCTAAAATTATATCTAAAAAAATATTGAAAGTATAGTGAAAAAGTATTTTTATGAGTCAATATATAAATATGTGTCCCCACTTAAATCATGTAGTTAAATGATATTTTTTAATTTTTTTTAAACATAATATAAAAAACAAAATATTTTTCTAGGTTTTATTAAAATGCCTATTTTACCTATAATTTTACCCTAATGTTTATGTCAATATATATTTGACACTACCCATGTTTTGGATTGGTCAACATTGTAGGTAGAGATGAATAAGAGGTTAGATTTAGAGCCTATGTAGATTATAACATGCAAGGTCCTGGACCTTCAAGGCTAAGAGCTAAACCATGTCAACGTCCAATGAGATTGATATGATGAGATTATTTTTAGTAGGATGCATTAAATTTTATGGTCCGTTGTCCCCACTTATTTCAATGACTTTCATGAGGAATTATACATAAAAGGAGGAAGATGTGAGGCCCAATTTTCATAGTGCTAGTTTTTAGACTTTTTGTTACTTTAAAATTATCAAAATGTGATGTGTTGTTTATATTAATTGAGACATGAGATGTTTATTTTTATATTATGACTAAGACAATGGTTGTATATATGTGATGATATTATTTTTATTATATGAGTATTATGCATATGCTAGTTGTAGATGAGTTTATTTTGTTCACTGAGATTCATATTGTATTATCTTTCTAGTAGAGCTAATACTTATGATTGTGTGATTTAAGTATATGGATCATAGTGGTATATGAATAAACTATGTAGGACTCTGAATATTCTTCATGGAAGGTTAAATGAATAACCATATTGTGGCTATAAATATTTGTAATCTTTCTTCATTTGATTAACATGAATACAATTTTGGTTTGCCCCAAATTATTATTTTTTGTCATTCCATTATTCTAAAACAAAATATACAAAATCAAAAAGAAAAGTATCATTTGGTATCAATGGTGCCTCTGATTCTCAGTTATAAGTGAAGTCATCATGCTTGAAATACTACATCTATAGCTTAAAATTGCTATAACAATAACGTCTATGGTAATGTCCCTATAAATTATTGAGGAGAAATAAGGAAAATTTCCATTATCTTATTCCCTCTATTACCCATTTATGAATATTTGTAGACTTAAATCTTAAACCAAGAATAATATGAGTATATAGGGTTGTTACACCTATGTACAAGGACTTATTTCTACAAAGGTGTCATAGATAGAGAGAATCCTTTTCATGTACTACCTATGTAAGATGTAAAATTTTGTTTTCATATGTTTTAACATTTATTTCATGCATCATTGGGTATCTAAAAGGGGCACGCTTCTTCCATGTATAATCAAATATATAGGAATGGAAAGCATATTGATAGGTTTGGTATATCAATTAGTTGGTATTTATAAAATAGAACCTTTTAGAATGATAATGAACCAATCCATCTCCCTTGATAAAAATGCACTCAATCAAAACAATTTTTGACACAATAATAACTGAGAAGGACACTTAGTTATAATGGTCAAGATAGATGGAGAAAACTATCATCTTCAATAAATTTTGGTTAGAAATCTATGATAGGGATGAACAACTTTATGAACCAAAGGAAGCAAAGGAATTACAATCTTGGAAGCACAAGAATTCAAAATCATTGGCCTTGATACAAGACTCATTTGATGGAGAGGTTTTTTGTCACATACAAGGGTACAAAACTCCTTTGGAATCACTATGAAAATTGAAGGAATTGCATGATTCTCACTCAAAATTGGACTCCATTCAATTGAATTTGAAAATTTCCAAGCTTGAGTTGAAGAATGTTCATTTCATGAGTTTGGATATAGAAATTTGGGATATCAAACATGATGTTAATTTTTTTGGTGTATAGATTTATGTATACATGACCACCTTCATAAAATATCTTCTCCCTATATACTCAACCTACGTAGCTACTTTTAAGGTAAGAAATCAATTTAAGACTCACTTTTGATCACATGGTTGAGAAGATGGTTGGAAGAGAAAAAACCTTTGGAAGAAAGACTAAGCCCAAAGAAGAAATCATTTTCTATGCTAATCAAAAGGGTAATTATTCCAAGAATTTTGATATGATAAAGGAAAAGTAAAAAATAAAGGGTAAGGTGGAAAAACTAGAAAAATAGTGGTCAACATCAGGAGAAAGAAAACAACAAAAAACACTTATTTTGAAAACATTGTGAAAGAAAAGAGAGGCTTGAGAACCATGATTTCAAAATGTCATGGGACAAGATTGAAGCCTATATAAAAAAATTAGAAAAGGAAAATAATTAAATCTTAGAACTAAATTTAGCTTAATTCTCAAGTGAGTGTTTTCTTTCCATCTTAGATGAAGTAAATAATGCATAAATGAGTTTAACTTAGGATAATGTTATTAGATTGTTCTCCAAGATCACTAGATCAATCGAATGCACCAGTTCACCAAACATAAGACAAAAAACAAATAAGGTTGATGAAAGTAAATAAAATCACAATGAGAGAATATTTCAAACTAATTAATCACAAAGATTCATCATATTCCACCACATCATACAAAAGATGATGTGTCCCTAAATAGGTAGGTTGAGTGCAAGATGAATCAGCTAGACAAGGTGAGTTGATGGGCTCCTCCACTATGGGTGGAGAGAGCACTAAGGGAACATAGTGGAAAAGTGACCTAAATGGACTAGGCACTCAGGGGACCAAGTGGGATGGATGACCCCATCCACTCACTATGTGACCCCATGCACTCACAAGTGCATGATGACATCATGATGGTGTCATAATAACCTCATAAATACCTATAATGACCTAATATCCACCTAATCAAGGTGAATAACATAAGGTTAGGAAAAACCCATGCAAGGGTGAAAAACCTACACCAACACCCCCTTAAGTGTAACTTAGTTGGGTAGTAGAATTTGGATCCTGATAACTAGGCCTGATCAGGCACCCAAGTACAAAGCAATCTCTCACAAAGTGGAGAAAAGGGAGAAAACTCAATGGGAAAAAATTACCCCCACCAAAAGAGAGACATAGAAGAAGAGAAGAGGATAGAATCCCCCCTCCACCTCCCCCCTGAAGATGATGTTAAAGTAGTGTGCACTCCAGTACATAGTGATGATCCCCAATATCCTAAGAAATATGAAGGATGTGTGCCTCCACAAAGAAGAGAGAGAAGGTAAGTACAAAATGTCACATCATGAATGCTATATTAGGTCCCTGCAACAAATGTAAAAATCTCCAAGAAATCAAACTACTAAATTCCCACTCAAGTGGAATGTAGGTAGGAATTAGGATGTATATCTTTGTAAAATGTTCAAATGTTTGCTTGTTAATGCTTGAATGTACCAAAGTCTGATAAGGTATCACAGGACTAACTATAGAAGATGGCAATGAATAAGAATATAATGAAGGGGAGATAACAAGAGGGTTTATAAGTACCCTCATTACATCCAAATAAGAAGAGTGGCATGGAACATTTGTTGAAATAATGTCCATGGGAGGAGGAGAGCAAGGCTCAACAACTATCAAAATTGAAGACTGGTATGCAAATAAAGCACTCAGATCTACAAGATGAATGTCCACAGAAACATATTAGTCGACAATACTCTCAATGTGTATAATATTACTAAAATTAGTAAAATTTTTTGAAATGCAAGTCTTTAAAGGCTTTGGAAGAGCAATAATCTACACATGAACATATGTAGAATCTGTAATGAGTCAACTAAGGTCTAGCAGAATCTTGTCCTATAGTGGGGAATCAATAGAAGGAAGATATTTTTTTACCATGGAAATATCATCATAATAAATAAAATAATGAGAGAGTATAACAGTCTTAGAAGAGACAGTAGGAATTGGATGAGATGTGATGCAATGTAGGTCATAGTAGGATCCCCAAAAAGACTCTAAAGAGTGCTCCAAATAGTGAATGGACACTCTATGTGCTCCATATGGTGGTGTAGATCCTAGGAAACATGTATCAATAAGTGACCATAAACATAGTCATAAGAGTTATCCCAGTCATTGTATTGACCTGGGTCAATAGGAGTAAGAATCTATCCATATAAAAATGGAATAAGTTCTTGATCTGTGAGTAATCATTCCATTTACAACCAACATGAAGCATATTTGGTCTTGCCTACAAGAACCACTGGTGTAAAATCAACTTTCCTCATCTAGTATCTCTCAAATGGATTCAATGTTACCACAATTGAGAATAATAGTACATGCTCTGGAGATGGACTTCAGACTATGTTGAAAATGAGTTTAGTCAAATGAGAGCAATCAGTGCAAAAGTGATAATGCATGCTTAAATGGATGTCAATCTCTGCTAAAAATACATCCAATAATGTCAGAGAAATTTTGTAATTAACACTAAATGGGCACAAGTAATAATTACAAAAATTGAGTGTGCACATAAGGGATAACGTAGGGCCCACAATAACCCCCTGAGACAATCAATAGTGATGCCCCTTTGTTTTTAATTACAAAGAATGCTCAATGAATGAGCAATCTATGTTCATGATTGAGTACCAATACATGCTCCAAGTATGGACATTGGATTCAATCGAAATGAGTCCACACAAATAAGATAAATTAGTGCATGAGTGAAAAAACACACCTTAGTGAATGGATGTGAGACTTTACTGACAATGCATCCATAAATGCAAGCAATCAGTACAATATCCACTAAATTGGTACAAGTTAAAACTATAAATAGGCCAAGCAAGAGGAAATTAGACTCTATTGATAATTCATCCACTAAATACGATTTGAAATTGACCAAAAAATAGCCTCTCTTTAGTAGATATTTGCTGAAAATTAGCTCCCATAAATTTGATTGCATGAACAAAAATAGCTTTAGGTACTAACTCTAACTAAATAATGGTTATGAAAGTTTTAAAACACAAATTTTATCACTTGGCATGATCTCAAAGGACTAGCACATGGCATTAATAATACATTATATGTCTCAATCACTAGAAGGATTTACTAGGCACATAAAATACTTAAGAAACCTATGGATATATCAACAAAATACAACACCCCCTTAAATGGAAATGGTGAACCCCCCATTTTTGGCACTTTATAATTTAGTACGTTTACAATATAAATGGAACTAATATATCAAAAACAAAAAAATATTAACTTTTAAAGAAGATGGAACTCGATTACAAGTTACCGATAAAAAATTATCATATATCAGGTTCCCATCATTATGGTCCATTTTAATTAAATTTAGACCAAATTTATATACACTAAGGGTGATAAAAGAAACATAGCCTTATAACCAGATGATGGAACTAGAATCAAATAAGTGGCCTCTCCAACAATATTTCTAAGTCTTAACCAACCCAACTATGTACTCACATGTGCAATACAAATAAGGAAACCATATTTGACTTCATTTTAAATCAAGCTATTTAAAAAAGTCAATTTAACATGAAATATTTTAAAACTTTAGGGAAAAATTTTAATCGACTCAAGCTTGTTTTTGAATATAAGAAAACTAGGCACTACCGTTATCACTGTACAGGTCTAAATTTGTTAATGGAGGATGCCATAGATTAAGGTTGGAGAGCCAGTTGTATAAAAGGAGTCAATGAAAGGAGGCATTGCTAGTGGGTGAAATAAGTCTCCAAAAATTACATTTTCCTATTGTAATAAGACTTTAGGGGCCACCATTATTTTGATCAAGCCTGCAAATCATTAAAACATAAAAAAATTCCATTAATGAAGCTCTGAGGGTCATGGAAGGTCAGAGAGGAAGTATGCAGGTTTTGAGGCTGCCTTTTTTAGGCCATGAAATCTTCGATCATGGGTGTGTGGAGGGATGGAATCTCATACCAATTCATGGAAAGATAGTTTTAGGCTATGAGAGGTTTCTTGACTTCAAAACACCTTCAATGGAGTCAGGATCAGGTCTCAACATGAGCTAAAATAGTTAAAATGTGAGCTGAGGCAGTCAGAATGTGAGTTGAGGCCATGGGAACTCCTTTTATAGGCTATAGGAATGCCTTTTGGTGAAAACCCATAATTTCCATGTAGATTATAATATAAAATCCAAATTAACTCTCCACACAACAATTTATTCACAAACATAACTCCCATAATACACCAACAAAGAGAACTTCCAAGAGTGAGATATAACAAACTAGCTTTATTTTATAAATAAATTCAAGATTTTAAAAACTAACAAAAATAAAAAAACTAGATAATTGAATACCATATTGGCTTTGATACCATGTTGGAGTGTTCTCTAAGATCACTGGATCAATCTAATGCATCGGTTCACTGAACGTAATACAAGAAAACGCATAAGGTTGCCGAAAGTAAATAAAATCATAATGAGAGAATTTTACAAAGAAAGTAATCACAAAGATCCATCATATTCCACCAAAGAATACAAAGGATGACATGTCCTTAAATAGGTAGGTTGAGTGTAGGATGACTTAGCTAGATAAGGTGAGTGGATGGACTTCTCAATTATGGGTGGAGAGAGCACTGAGGGAACACAGTGTAAAAGTGACCTGAGTTTACTAGGCACTTAGGGGACCAAGTGGGATGGATGACCCCATCCACTCACTATATGACCCTATGCACTCACAATTGCATGATGACATCATGATGATGTCATAATAACCTCATAAATACATATAAGGATCTAATATCCACCTAAACAATATGAATAACAAAAGGGTAGGTAAAAACCCATGCAAGAGTGAAAAACCTACACCAAAAAATGCTTGGGTTCTAAACACTGGTGCTATACAACATATGACTTTCTGAATGAGCTTATTTGAAAAGTTTCATCAATAAAGTTTGGTCTAGTGTATTTGGCAGATAAAAAAAGTCTTCAAACTTAAGGAAAAGGTTTAATTAGACTAAAGTCACGAGATCTTTACTATTTCTTTCTCCATAATTTCCTATATCTTCCTCAATTGAAAATAAACTTATTCTCTCTAATGTTCATTTTTACAACAAGACCACTCCATTTTTTTGATGACGGAGAGGTGAAGATCATAATAAAATATGACAATATAGTTTTTCTTAGTGGATATGAGGAAGGAATTTTGATAAAACTCAGGTGTGAGCACTCCATTCCAATATTTTTTTCTCATCTTGTTAAAGAAGGAATGCCAACAATTATTCTCTAGCATGTTTTATTTGATCATACTCACTATGAAAACATTCACACAATGCAAAAGAATGGTTTTGTAAGCTTTCCAACATTGCCGAAAAATATTGATAAGTGTGAAACTTACATACTAAATAAAAATGAAAGGGGACCATTTCAAATATTAGAATGGAAAGCTGATATAAAATTATAGTTGCTTTACTCTAATTTGTGTTCTCTTCCAATTATTTACCCTAGTGGTGAAAATTAATTCATGTTAGTCATTAATAACAACAATATAATGACTTGGATTTACTTTTTGAAGAAAAAATTAGAAGTCATCAAAACTTTTCAAAGGTTTCAAATAATGGTTGAAAATGAAGCTTAATTTCGCATTAGGACACTCATGACTGAAAATGGTCATTAGTTCACATCAAATGTGTTTGAATCCTATCTCAATAAAAATCGGATTGAGCATCATCTCATAATCCCTTACACTCTTCAAAAAAATTGTGTAGATGAGTAGATGAATAGAGTTGTGATGAACATGGCTCGAGCAAAGTTATATTTCAAAGGGGTAAATATGCATTTCTAGGAAGAAGCAACTCAAAAAGTAGTGTATATCCACAATAGGTCACCATTAGTAGCCTTTTAAATTAATAATCCATATGAAGTTTGGTGACTTCATCTCCCTTCAATGCAACATCTTAGGGTTTTTAGACCCACTTTATATGCATTGATTTCCAAGGATAAAATGAATTAAATTGACCACAAGAATCATAAATGCATACTTTCAGGATATTTATAATCCTCAAATGTATATAACCTATATGATGAGATCAACAATAAATTTCTCATTGTAAGAGATGTTGTCTTTTGTGGAACTACAATAGAAACAACAAACATTAGTCAATAATTGAATAAACTTGAGAAATATGTTAAATTTAATGTTTTCAAGGATATTGATATGGAGGTTCTAAACAACGAAGGGGGAACCTGTAATTGGGAAAGATTTAAATCTCTATTTACTCCTGTAATTTAAAATGATACTTCTATGGAAAAAAATGAAACTTCATCAAAAGGTGGTCCAATTTAAGAAAATATAGTAGATTTAAATCAATAAAATGGGGCACTAATGATTTTACAAGCTACTCAACAAAAAGTACCAGCCAAACATACATTGAAATATATCAGATCTAGTGAGGTTAGAAAAATAAGTAATCAGTGCACATATAACTATAAAACACTTAGATAAATTCTTAGATTAAATTCAAGATAAGATAGAAAATATTACCTTGGAATACCCTCCAAAATAAGTCGATGTTGTTTTTGAATCTAAACCTACTTCCTTCAAACAATATGAAAAACTTGATGCATGGATAAAATCAATGAAGAGTGAGTATGATGCATTGGTAAAAAAAATAAAATTTGGGTGTTGTTGATCCTTCAATCAATTTAAAATCCATTGGTTGAAAGTGTGTCTTTTGAAACAAATACAAATCAGATGGCTCACTTAACAAACATGAAGGCTTGTCGCAAAGGGATTTGCTCAAAACCAAGGAATAAACTATAATGAAACTTTTGCATAAATATCTAAATGGAATCACATTCAAACTTTATTGGATTTGGTATAAAAATAGATGGAAATATCATCAAATGGATGTAAAAACTACATTTATGAATGGTGACCTCAAAACAATAATGTATATGACTAACATAGTAGGTTTTGCAATGGATGTCCAAGAGCACAAAGTGTGCAAGCTTGAAAATCATTATATGAGTGGAAATGAAACCCAAGTTCATGGTACAAAAAACTCATTGAGCACCTCCTAAACATGAATTTCAAACATTTTGAGTTTGTAGACAATGTTTTTTAATCAAAACAATTGACAAAATAGTTGTATTTCTAGTGGTGTATGTAGACGATCTACTCATCAGAAGAAATAATAGAGATAAAGTGAAAAAATCAAAGTAAAGTTGATTAAAGGCTTTGAAATGATAAATATGGGTTATCTTCATTACTATTGGGCTATATAAGTGATTCAACAATTAGAGTATATCTTCATCATTCAACATAAATATATGATTGAAATTCTAAGCAAATTCATAATGACAGATTGTAAGCCTCTCAATATGCCCATGGAATAAAATATGAAATTGACATCACAAGATACCATAGATTTGGTAGATGATGCGAAATATAGATAGTTTTTTGGAAGTCTAATATATTTGACCACAACTAGCCCATATATTTATTTTGTTATTTATTTTATTTGTAGATTCATGCACCGACCCAGATAAAGTCACTAAGTACCAGAAAAAGGAATTTTTTGATATCTAAAAAAAACACATAATTTTGGAATCAAATATTTTAGGTTATGAGACTTGAAACTAGCTATATATTCAGATTTTATCTATGTTGGTGCTTTTGAAGGTGGGAAATCTACTTGATGTTTAACAACAACCATCAATTGTAAGTCAAGAAAAAAATCAGTGCTATCAATTTCTTCAATGTAAGATAATACATGGAAGCTTTAGAGGCAATCAGAAAAAAATTATAGCTCAAAAAAGTTCTTTTAGATTTTCAAGAGTAAAAGGATTCATCACATCACTCATGGCTAATAACACATATACAATTAAAATGGAAAATAATCTATTCTTTCACTACCAAACCAAGCACATAAACATCAAATTTCATTTGATTTGACATTATGTGAAATATGGTAGTGTAAAATTGATACATTGTTCGATTATAGAGAAACTAGTGGACATCTTGACAAAAGTGCTTGGAAAAGAAAATTTTAAAAATTTCAGAGGCATGTTTGTTCCCATAATAACCCATGTGGATTAAAGGGGATCTAAAATTATTGTATATAATATTATCTTATCCTAGGTATAATATTTAGGAGATATTTATCTCACAACGGTAAATAAATAGACTATTTAGGAATATGAATTATATGTATGGAAGGTGAAATGATTAGCCTCATTATGGATATAAATATTTTTTATATTTATTCATTTGATTAATGTGAATAAAACTCTGGTTTGCTCAAAATTCTTATTTTTTGTCAATCCTGATGGGTGTTGTTATCCCCTTCATTTAATCAACTCTCTATTGATGTCATATTCAACCAGGGGTGTGTCTGAAGCTATATGCAACAAGAAGAATCTTAGCGATTTAGTAATTGATTGTGTGTGTGTGTGTGTGTGTGTGTGTGTATATGTAGGTTTGGGGGATATTTTAATGTCTTAAGGACTTATTGGTTAAAGCCTTATTAGAATCAAACTATGAAAATTTGATGGGAGTAAACACACATTACATAAATAAATTGTTGAAAATAAACACGCTTTACAGAAATGAATTTGCTAGAAATAGACACACCTTGTAGAAATAAATTTGCTAGAAATAAACACACTTTGTAGAAAAAAATTTGCTGGAAATAAACAGACTTTGTAGAAATGAATTTGATGGAAATAAACATGTAATTTATAATGGCTGGTGAATGATTGCAAAGGAATGAGAACTTAATCTATAACACTTGCAGGGACAAATCTATAACAAATTTTGATTTAAGGAATTGAAAGCATTTATAAATTTAACAGAGCTACCTATTTGCTTTTGAAAATAAACTATAAATACCAACAAAAGTGAAGATCCTGGTTCTTGGAGGAGTGGGCCCTTGCTCCACCTAGAAATAGGGTTAAACAACTTAATTCTCTCTCAAAATAGAAATGGCTATTTTATTAATAAAATGTTCTGAATTACAAAAATGTACTAATCTATCCTTATTCTTCTATTCTTCAATTATTACCACTATTCCTATATTCTTTAGGTCTGTATATATATATTCTTCTTCTTGTGGTGCATTGATGGCCATAACTATTTCATGGATACTATGGAACTGAATCATGCCTAGAATAGATGTTGAATTAAAACATGGCTAGATGTACAACTATGTGATAAGTGTCTTTAATTTGCAAGTATGGAAATTGGAAGTCTACTCTTGATTAATAGGATCATTGATTTGAAGATCGCTGATCATTTGGGATAGATTTTTATCAATTCTAGAACTTTAGAAGAGCTCTGAAACTAAAGGAAATCATTCCATGTCTAACTACAAAAGTTTTGGAGCTCATCTGCAGGAATTCTGGAACTAATTTTGATAATTCCAAAACTAAATATAGAGTTCCATAACTAAGTGACATGACTTGTAATAGCATGGTGGAGTTTTGTAACTAAGGCATATTGATTCCAATGCTTCCAAAAATATACAATTTACTTCATATTTGTTCTTTAGCCTGATGATGACCTATTTTATTACAAAACTTGAATTTTCCAAAACACTTTGTTAGGAATTACAGAGCTTTTAAACGTTAGAATCACAATCAACAAAAGATGGACAATTACATCCTAACTCATATCAGATCAATTAAAAGTCACAAAATATAGTCAAACTTAATAGAAAGAGAGAGTAAGATGAGATCATTTATTGTACATTTAATGGGCATATCCTGACTTCATCATTTTCCCCATACTTGTTTGCAAGTCCCTTTACAAACTTTACTCTTCAAATTTGGGATTGTATATTCTGTATTCCATTTGATTACTTAGATCAAATGGCTAGAACCAAATATTTCAATGCTTTGAGTCAGAGGTACTATACCCTGCTCCTGCTTCTACTTTTCTCTTCCATTCCTTAAATTGAGTGGGATTTTCAGGTTCTCTATTTTACCAAAGAGATATGGGGGTGAGAAGTAGAGGTGGCCTTGTCTGCATTCCTATCCATATGCACTTGGGAGCTTCATTGATCCAAGGAATTATTGTGCATAAAACTTTTTCCCTTTCTAGACTCTAGATCAAATTTGAAGGGGATATTACTTCCTTTCTTTTTAATTCCACTAGAATAAATTCCCATCTTTTCAAACATGCATCATAAATATTATCAAATTTTTCCTTTTCATAAGAAGTGAAAGCATTAATACTTTTCTATAAATTGGCAAAATAAGGTTCCTTGAACCTTCTATTAAATGCATGGGATTGGAAATGTGAAGCAAAGGTGAATGGGTTACCATAATGAATTCTCATATAGAGACCAGATGAACTAGCTTTTAACAGATGCTCTGACTCCTTCTCTTTCCATGTAATCTGATTTTGAAGAACATAGACAAATGCATTAAGCTAGCTTTCTCCTACATACAAATTGATCATAAAACTTAAATTCTTTTCTAGAATGAAATTGCAGAGGTAAAATTCACAGAGAAGATTTTTTTGTTCTGCATTGGCTAAGGAGTAGGTTGTTGAGAAATCAACTTCATCTTTTATTTCATGTGGAAAGCCACATGCTATCCTTTCCAACTTCTAGTGAATGAATTTTTCTTCTAAAAACATACTATATGTAGGAGAAGGTCTTCTGCATGCAAGTAGTTTCTCACTCATCATGCAAACTATTTGTATTTTCACAAGATATTTATATTTATCTTTTTTCTCCTTGTAAAATTTTTCTTCCCATTCCTTCTTTGCTTTCTTTTCTTCCTCCATTTTGCTTTTTAAGTCCTTATTGGATGTTTTAACTACAATGAGTTCTCTGCATGTATCATCCCATAATTTCTTGAGTGGCAGATAAGTCAATTTAATATGTGCAGAGACTGTTGACATAGCAATCTATCTCCTGGAAATTTTACATTCTTCCTCTTTCTCCATCAGCTGACTTTTAATCTCTGCAAATTCCTCAGTCTTGGCTGTGAACTACTTTGTTAATTCTTTAATTAGCATTTCCCTCTATTCTAATTTGAGTTTGAGGAAATCTAATTCCTCATTCTTTTCCTTGATAATGAGCTCTGCTCTAGACAAAAATAGAACCTATTTAACTTGTTGATTTTCTTCTTTTTCTAAATTTTTTTAGGGAGTTAAGCATTCTTCTTCCACCAGAGGGGATTTCCCCTTCTTTTCCAAGATGCCTATTCATCTTCTTCATGTGATGTTGCTGCTGACTCACCCATTTCTTGGAAAACTTACTCCTCAAATCTTTCATCTTCTTTTTCTTTTTTTGTTTGGCTTGGTCCAGGAGGAGTCATGGCTATGCTACCCAAAATATCAGCAGCTTCAGTTTCCAGCCCTTCGTGTTCTTCCATCTCCTCTAGAATTTATTTAGAATTTTTATGACTTCTGCTTTGAGGAGCCTCAAAATGTATAGAAATAGGTCTCCTCTTAGAGCTTCTTTTGATTTTCACCTCTTGCTCAGACCTAGGTGAACCATCACTATCAGAAATAGATATTAGTTCTCCTATAGCTTATACAGAAGAAGGAATTTCTTGAGAAGGCACAGTAGGGTCTGTAGCTTTAGCCCTTCTTCTAGATCTTCTTCTTTTTAGTATTTCCTCTCCTCCTGGTCCTTTTTTTCCTCAACAGTGGTATCAATTTTCAAATGAATTGAAGGGGCAGGAGGAGTTGCTATTACTCTTCTGAAAATACCAGGCATCTGCCTAAACTTGCCAAGAAAGTTTTCCCACATTTGTTCTCCATTTTTCTTTGAAAGGAAATGGTGTTGGCATACTAAATGCACTCGACCATGATGTCTAATTGTTCCTACACGCCAAGAATACCTCTGGGCCATTGTATGGATGGAGTCAAAAAGAAACCTTGGAAGGTTTACTATATATTCTAGTTTTTCGGCTCTATATCTAAGGTATCCAAAGATTTTTAAGACTTCTTTTCTTACTGGCCCAAATTGCCCATCACAAGTTAAATACTTGACTATCCAAAATGCTACTCTATCAAAGGGTTTGGGCAAGTTGGCCCTTCTGACTCCTTTGATGAATTTCTTTGTATTGTAAATATATTGGGGTTCGGCTTCCCCCTCTTTTAGTAGGGTTTCAACTAAGTCTTTTAATGTCCCTTTGATAGGGTTTGGGATATGCACCATGAGTACTCCAGATATCTCACTTATTATATTTTAAAAAAAGGAATGAAAACCTTCCTAATCTTTTTCCTTGTTTTCTCTAAATTGACAATAAATTCTCTTACCAATTCATCATTATATTTGGGAAATTTCCTTAGAAACTTCAGCCATCCTACTTGTTGAAAGATAGTTGCCACTTCTTCATCTGCAAGGAGCTAGGTATCATCCTTTGGTTCTGACTTCTTTTTAATCCCCATGATTTGTAGGTTAGCTAAAGAACTCTTCTCTTATTGGGAACTGATGACTTTGGTTGCAGAATTAGTGAATTCAACTATGAAACTACTATAAAACTAACAAATTTAACTACAAAACTACTATAGAACTGATGAACTTGACTACAAAACTACTGTGGAACTGATGAAATTAATTCATTGTATCTCTCTTGAAGTTTTTTTGCAACTAAATTTTAGATTGTTGATTCAAAATAATAATTCTTTATAACTTATGCCACCAATTTATTCTATCAATATCCTTCTCATGATTTCTTACTTTCAATCATGATGTACAATAGATGACTCATCATACTAATCTTTTAAATCAAGTCTAATCACACATGCAAACTTTCAATCTAACCTTTAATAAGTTAAAAACATAATTACTGTCTTTAATGATGTAATCCTTCCATCATGATGACTCATCATTCCTAAAGAAAGTGAAACAAAAAGGAAAATGGTTAGAAAATAGTTAGAATTCCAAAGAAGTTTTTATTTTGAATTAGCCATTTATTTGAGAAGATCAACCACCATCCTTGGTTTTCAATTAATCTTTTGAGATATATATATATATATATATATATATATATATATATATATATATATATATATATATATATATATATATGGAAGAGAATGCCATTTACTAGTTTTCATTCTCTTCCCTTTATTCTAGATCGATTCATCTAATTATTTGATCATTTTGGAAGAACTAGATTCTTCCATATGATAAATTTTTTTGTCTACTTCAATCTACTTCAAGAATTCATCTTTAGTAGGAGGCTTTCTATAAAGTTTTAACCTGTGTCCATTGGCCAAGAGTATTCTTCTACTGCCATCAATGGGAAGTAACTAAATAGAACCATTGTCAAATATCTGCTCAATCTGATAAGGTTCCAACCATTTGGTTCTCAATTTTCCTTTGAATTGTTGATACTTAGAATCAAATAACAATGCCCAGTCTCCTACGTTAAATTGCCTTTCCTTGATATGTGAATCATGCCATTACTTCCTTTGATCTTGGATTATTTATGTCTGGTGAAGTGCTTCCATTCTCAATTCATCCAACTCATTGAGTTGAAGGATTCTCTCCTTTTGAGCTACATCCAATTCAATTCCTACCTTAGTTGTTGTCTTCAATGTCTATAGTTCAAAATCAATAGGCAATAAGGGCTTTTTCCCATAGACTAACTCATATGGTGAAAACCCTGTTGTGGTTTTCCAAGTTGTATTATAAGCCCAAACAGCTTCAGGTAGTCTCTTTACCCAATCTCTTCTTCCTACTTCAACTATTTTATTGGGGATATTTTTCAAATCTCTATTTGTTACTTCAACTTGTCTATTTGCTTATGGGTGATAGGGAGATGACTTCTTATGATTGATCTGATAGTACATTGTGAAAGCCTAGATCATATTGGACATAAATTATGGTCCCTGATCTAAAACTAAGCTTCTTGGGGATCCAAACTTTACCATAATTTTGTGCTAAAGGAAATCAACAACTACTTCTTTAGTGGCATTTTTTAAAGCTTGCACTTCTACCCACTTTGTCACATAATCAATACACACAAGAATGTACTCTTTTCCCTGTGAAGGAGGGTTAAAGGGTCCAACAAAATCCAATCCCCATCTCTCAAATGGTTCAATCACTACTTGAGGTTGTAGAGGCATTTCATTAGTAAAGGTTGGTTGTCCCATCCTTTGACAAGGATCACACCACCTGATATATCTCTTCACATCTTTATACAGAGATGGCCAATAGAAACCAATGCCAAGTATATTGTGAGTTGTTCTTTTCATTGAATAGTGTCCTCTACTTGGTTTATCATGACATGCCTGGAGGATGTCAAATATTTCATCTTCTCTTACACACCTATGTAAAACCAAATCAGGACCACATTTAAATAGCATTCCATTTAACCATTTAAATTGTGCACTGGTTTTGATTAACTTATTTATTTATTTTTTAGTGAAAGAAGAAACTTCCTTGTTGCAAGATAATTTGCCATGTCAGCAAACCATGGTGTATCAACTAAAATAATAAATAATTATTCATCTATAAAGTTGTCCTTGACTGGATCCTACTCCCTTATAGCGGTCAGTCTTGACAAAAAATTAGCTACCACATTAGATTTACCTAGATTGTCCACAATAGTAATATCAAATTCTTGTAGAAGTAATAACCATCTAATTATTGTACCTCCAACCACTTGTTTGTTCATTAAATATTTAATTACTGAGTGATCTGTATGTATAAATATTTTGTACCCTATAATGTAATGTCTAAATTTATTAATTGCATAGATCACAGCAAAAAATTCTTTTTCAGTGGTAGTGTAATTTCTTTCAGTGGAAGTAAGATTTTTATTAAGATAGTAAATAGCATACATTTTTCCTTCTTCATCTTTCTATCCCAATACCATACCAATTGAGTTATTTAAGGCATCAGTTTAGATGTGAAAAAGTTTCTCCCAATTAGGTCCTTTCAATATTGGGGCAATTACTAATTTCTCTTTAATTTCTTCAAAAGCATGTTGACACTTTTCATCCCAAAGAAATTTATAGTCCTTGGTAAGTAACTCAAACATGGGGGCAGAAATTTTACTAAAATATTTGATAAAGCACCTATAGTATCCAGCATGCCCTAAAAATGACTTGATATCTATGGAGGTTTGAGGAATAGGCAAGTCTGAAATGATCTTGATTTTGTTTTGGTCAACCTGAATTCCTCTTTTTGAAATATGGTGTCCTAATACAATCCCTTCATCAACCATCATCAAATATTTCTCATGACTAAGAGACAAGTGATGTTGTTCACATCTTGTTAAGACTCTATCTAAATTTTTTAAGGCATCATCAAATGTATCTCCATGCATAGTAAAGTCATCCATGTATACCTCTACACAGTCATTTATTAAGTCTACAAAAGTTACTAATACATCTCTTTGAAAGGTTGTTAGAGCATTACATAGTCTAAATGGCAATACCCTATAAGCAAAGGTACCCCATGGACAAGTAAATGTAGTTTTGTCCTGATCCTTAGCAGCAACTCTGATTTGATTATATCCACTAAAGCCACCCAAGAAGAAAAAGTATTGTTTACCTGAAAGGTTGTCTAAGACTTGATCTATGAATGGTAAGGGAAAATAATCTCTCAGGATGGCTTTGTTTAGTTCCCTATAGTCAACACAAATTCTCCATTTTTCATTTTTTTTAAGGAAAATTATAAGAGGATACACCCACTAGCTATCTGAGATAGGGTAGATAAAACCTACTTATAATAGTTTTTCAATTTCTTGTTTGACTATATCCCTTAAGGCTAGATTAATCCTTCTCTAAGGTTGTCTAACTGGTCTAATGTTTTCAGTATAAATGTGATGGGTGTAGATACTTGGATGAATTCCCTTCATGTCTCTATACTCCCAAGAAAAAGCTTTAGTATGATCCTTTAGAACATTAAATAGTTTGGTTTTTTTATCATTCTTTAACCAACTATTAATATTCAAAATTTTACTTGGTTGAATCTCAATATGTTTGGTTCTAGTGTATGATGAACTGATTTGTTGAAAGGGTTCAATTAAGGTGTTTAGTGGACATGCATGTGGTAAAAACATATGATATGTAGCAACATCTGCGAAAGTTCTTTGAGATAGAATGTTGGACAAAGGATAGCAGGAAAAGTTATGATACTTATCTTATTATAGGTCGAACTCTTTATTACTGTTATTTTCTAGAAATTCTTCATCATCTCATGATATCTATAAATCTAAAGCTATAGATCCTTCCTCTCCCTAAGAGAAATCTCATTTCTCTAGAGTGAAATTATCTTCAGTTGAAGGGAATTGTTGTTGGTGTGATTCCAGAACTAACTGTGATCGTTTTGAAATAGATTCTGTAGGTTCCAGAATTAATCTTGTAAGTTCCAAAACTATTCTCGACTGCTCCAATGACAATTGGTGTACATTCAATGGAGGATTAACCATATCTTCTATTTCCCGTACATGATCTTGCAATGTTATCATAGCCAAAGAAGATAGATTTTGTTCATTAATATCAGGATTATCATCCCATAATTTATCTAGATTAAAAGGTCATACAGAAAGATATAATGAAATTTACTTAGAATTCTTACCATTTGAAATAGTCATATCACCCGACCTCTAATCAATTAAGGTAGAAATTGTAGCTAACCATGGTCTGCCCAAAATAATGGGATAACCAAGTGTTTTACCTTTTGGCTGCAATATAAGGAAGTCAACTGAATATTCCCATGGCTCCACCATTACTGCCACATCTTCAATAACTCCTTCTAGTTTTGCTATAGACTGATCTACCATCTTCAATATAGTGTTAGTAGGTTGTATGCCTATTAATGGTAATGTTTACAAAGTGTCCACTATCATTACATTGATAGCTACTCCCAAATCAATCAAAATGTTATGTATATATTTATTCCCTATAGAGATAGAAATAACAGGGCTTCCAAGATCTCTATATTTGGGAAGTAGGAGTTTTCTTGCTAATAATTCAACAAGTTTCCCATCTACCTTAATAGTCCTAGGGTACTGCTTCTTTCTTCCAGGCTTTTTAAAACATAACAGTTTGATTATCTTATTCAACTCTAAAATATCCTTGATTACTTGTAATAATGGTATTTCAATATTCAATCTTCTTAGTTCCTATACCAATTCGGATTCCTTAATTGCTATGGCTTCTTTAAATCTTTCCGGAAATGGAATCTCAGCAGAGTTTCTTTTTGGTTATTTTTCTTTTTCATCTTCCTCAGGTGCAACCGGACTAGGTGTTTCAGCTTCTTCTATCATTTCAGTGATTATAATAGGTGGACTACTAACTATTTTTCCAGATCTGGTTTGAATGTCTTTACAATCCATTGCATTTAGATCAACTAATTTTTTGAATTATGTTTCATATACAAGAGTTGTTTCTTTATTTCTTGGGTTTGCTACTAGTTGTGCTGGCATTTGTGTTTGGACTACATTTTTAGCCTATGGATTTGATGCTAGAGATCCCATTATGGCTTATTGATTCTGATTTGGATATGTTTTCCCTTGTATATAATCACTAGGGCCCTATCTAGGTTGTGGCCAAGCATAAGGATTTCCTTGACCAACCCAAGGTTGCTGATGTCCCTGAGTATACCAAGATTAACTTGCCTAATCCTAAGTATGCCATGTTGGTTGAGGGGCCCAAGGTGGTTGTCCCCAACTTTGTGGTGCTATTTGAGCTGCCCATGGCATCATCTAAGGATTAGGAGCTGGTCTTGGCATAAAATACCCTTGGCTGGGTTGTCTCTGAATAAAATTTGATTCTTTTGTGATGGATGATGTACTGGTTTATTTGATCTAATTTTTTATGAGTGGAAGAAGAGAAAAAACATGATTATCATGTTCTTTAGATTCACATACGAGACATACTTCTATCTTATCTAAAGTACATTCCCTTATGGCATGCTTCTTCTTGCATCTAGGACAATACATGGCTAATGGTTTAGTTTTGGAATTTCCTTTAGCTTTTAATCCATCCATGGTGGAAGTTAATTGAACTAATATGTCTATTTTAAAGTTTTCCAATTCATCTATTAGTTTTTTCATATCTGGATTCAAATTTTTAACTATTTTCCCCCTTCTAGGTCCTCCCCTTGTCCTTGAATAACTTCTACAAATTTATATGATTTCATTTATTTTTTAATTGAGCAATGTTCCCACCACTAATTAAATCAAGGGTTTCCCTAGATTCATCATCCAGACCTTTTAGAAAGATGGTTTTACTTAACTCTTCTTGAAGTACAAATCCACATCTTTTACTCACAAAGAGGAATCTATTCAAATAATCTTCCATATTTTCATCCTCTTCCTGTTTGATTTTGAAAAATTCTTCCTTTAGATTTCTTCCTCTACAATAATCTTGATATTTGTCTAGAAAGACAGTTTCCATTTGTTCCCAATTGGTAATAGAATTAGATGTTAATCCCATAAACTACCTCATTGTTGCATCCTTCAGAGTAGATGGAAACAACTTGAGTTTTTGATTATCTATCTTATAATCATAAGTCTGACATAGTACTTTAAACTCAAATAGAAATTGGTCAGGATCCTCAGATGACATTCCTCTAAATGTGGGCAAGTGTGTAGGTGAAATGTTCTTCATAGTGGTTTCATCATCCTCCAATTGAATGGGATAGGTAAAGATTCTCTGAGGTTCTCTTCTAGCTTCTCATGCCATCTCTTTAGTATTTTCTAGTCCCTTCTCCCAGTCAATGTGATATGTGATCTGTTCTGAGGATGGTGAAAAGTCAGGGGTAGGAGGTTGACTACTCAATTGAGAATCAAAACTTTCTCTCAATGGATCTTGAGAAATAATCCTCCTCCCTAAAGTTTTACTTGTTTCTGGTGACTGATCCAAACATTCCAAAGATGGAAACTCTGCTTCTTGTCTTATAGGAGATAATGGTGTCTCCAATTCTTGGTTAACTTCCTTATTTAAACTAGAGAATGACGGAAATTCTTGTTTAGATATTTTTGGGAGAAATCTACCCTTGGAGTCTCTTGTTCTACTCATAAATTTTGTGATAACTTAAGGAAGATTTCTTCAATTACTAAATGTATGATTGTTGCTCTTGTTGACACCTAACTAGAAAATTCCAACTAGTGATCCCCTACAATGGCCCCAAAAATGATGGGTGTCATTATCCCCTTCATTTAATCAACTCTCTGTTGATGTCGTATTCAATGAGGGGTGTGTCTGAAGCTATATACAACAAGAAGAATCTTAGCAATTTAGTAATTTATTGTAGGTATTTGTATATATATATTTTCTATTTTGGGGGATATTTTAATGTCTTAAGGACTTATTGGTTAAAGCCTTATTGGAATCAAACTATGAAAATATGCTGGGAATAAACACACATTACAGAAATGAATTGCTGGAAATAAACATGCTTTACAGAAATGAATTTGTTGGAAATAAACACACTTTATAGAAATAAATTTGCTATAAATAAACACACTTTGAAAATATAATTTTTCTAGAAATAAACACACTTTACATAAATGAATTTTATGGAAACAAACATGCAAGTTAGAATGTTTGGTGAATGATTGCAAAGGAATGAGAACTTAATCTAGAACACCTAGGGGCAAATATATAACAAATTTTAACTTAAGGAATTGAAAGCATTTATAAATTTAACAGAGCTACCTATTTTATTTTGAAAATAATATATAAATACCAACAAAAGTGAAGATCCTGGTTCTTGGAGGAGTGGTCCCTTACTCCACCTACAAACAGGATTGAAGAACTTAATTCTCCCTCAAAATAGAAATAGCTATTTTATTGATAAAATGTTTTGCATTACAAAAATGTACTAATCTATCCTTATTCCTCTATTCTTCAATTATTACCACTATTCCTATATTCTTCAGTTCTGTATATATATATTCTTCTTCTTGTGGTGCATTGATGGCCATAACTATTTCATAGATACGATGGAACTGAATCATGCCCAGAATAGATGCTGAATTAAAATGTGGTTGGATGTACAGTGTGTGATAAGAATATTTGATCTGCAAGTATGGAAATTGGAAGTCTTCTCCTAATTAATAGGATCATTGATTTGACAAATCATTGGTCATTTGGGATAGATTTTTATTAGTTCTAGAACTTTAGAAGAGTTTCAAAACTAAAGGAAATTGTTCCATGTCTAACCGCAAAAGTTTTGGAGTACATCTACAGGAATTCTAAAACTAATTCTGATAATTTTGGAACTAAATATAGAGTTTGAAAACTAAGTGATAGGATTTTTAATACCATGGTGGAGTTCTAGAACTAAGTTGTATTGATTCCAATGCTTCCAAAAACATGCAATCCGCTTCATATTTGTTCTTCAGTCTGATGATGACCTGTTTTATTACAAAACTTGAATTTTCCAAAAGACTTTGTTAGGAATTATAGAGATTTTAAATGTTAGAATCACAATCAAAAAAATATAGACAATTACATCCTAACTCATATCAGATCAAATAAAAGTCACAAAATGTAGTCAAACTTAATAAAAAGAGAGAGTAAGATGAGATCATTTATTGTACATTTAACAAGCATATCCTGACTTCATCAATTCCATTATTCCTTGTCTTGATAATGGAAGATTTGATGTTGAAACTTTGATATTACCTCATGACAATGATTAGGATGTTGTTTTTTGGGATGTTTTTTATGTATGCATTGTGTGTGGATATATGTTACTTGAGATTGTTATATTTAGTTGCTTTGACTATCTAGGGTAGAGAAATTTTATGGGTGAAATAATGTGTAGGTTATAGGAGTCCATACGAGGTAACTAAGATTATGCCAAGAATGAATGTAGCAATAATAGTAGATGATAAGTGTCTTTCATAAAACCCTTATATAAAATCTAATCTTAATTATGTCTTGTAAACTAGTTTTGAGTCTTTGGCATTTTGGACCTACCTTGCAATATTTACATCTATTATACAATACCTTAGAATTTCTTTTAACCTTATAGTGAGCCATATTGGTGAATAGGATAACCTACTTAAGTTTCCACTTTCTAAAACACTCGGATGGAAGAATATATCTAAGTTTTTAAGGTAGTAAAAAGTGGAAAATAGATATTTTTAGGTATATTTAAGGCCCTCTAACCAAATGGAGGTACTTGGACCTTTTTGGAGTCTTAAAAGAGATTTTAGGAGATCCCATGTGACCATTTATGACATGGGAAATAGGGACATTAAAGAGCATGGCTGAGCCTTGCTTACCATATGGGTTTGTAAGAGAAGTTATTACATAGGAAGACTTTTGAATGAAGGTACAAGTGTCACCTTCCCATTGGCCATTGTGTTTTACTTATTTTTCTATAAGAGGAGGGAAAGTATTTCTTGGAGATTTTTTTTTTTCATTTTGAGAGGTAAGCTTAAGCTTGAGGAGGAAGAAGAAACTTGAAGTAGAGGAGGATTTCTTGTAACAAGGCACTTATAAGAGGATTTATTTCTTATGATCAAGTGCAGGAACCAAGGTAGGATACCCCACTTCACCCATGAAAGTAATTTTATTATTTGATTCTAAAACTTCATGTTCCCTTCTTTTTTGTGATTTCTTAAAGGGTTGTATGGTCATTTGGCTTGTCCCATTTTTATTATTTGTTTGTCATGGTTGGAACTATGGCCACCATGTTATTTTTAGTCCTTTAAGGGAATGGAGATGAAAAAATCCATCCTATTATTATTTTTGTTTTGACATCCATTATCATATCATTATGCTACCCAAATGGGCCTAGCTTGTGTGTTTGATGTATGCCTTCATTGGGTAGGGTTTGGGCATGGGAACTATGCTCCAAATTCCTCCTACATGGCTCAATAGCATGGGTTTTTGGAAATAGGAAAAGTAACATTTCTAAAGTCCTCCCATGGCATGGGAGAATGGTTTAGGCAAGTGGAGGCATCCCAAAGTCCTTCTCCATTCCATTGAGTGGAGAGTAGAAGTTATCATCCACAATGGGTGATTAAATTTCATCTTATAAAATATTTTAAAATTTTTAGATACCATGTATCTTTTAATACTTTATATATATGTTCTCTTGAGATGGTTTCATGTTATCTTGATTGGGTGATAGTAAGATCCCCTTGCTTATAGGGAATATTGATAAGATGAGACAACTAGTTATGCTTACCACTTTCCCTTTAACCACACTTTAGCTCACATAAACTTGATGGCACTACCTATACTTAAGAGATTGGATTTCTTGGCTTGGGGGATACCCAAGGCAATCTCCTATTGTTAACATTAATGGATGGGAGGTAGGTCCCTCCTTGGTTTGGTCTTGTGGGGTGAGTTGGATCTCAGATTTAAATATTGATTTATTTACCTTCGTCGAATTTTTTATACATTTTGGATGTTAAAAGCCATTAAATTTTAATTATTTCAATTATAAGTTTTGAGAAATAGAAAATGTAATTTTTTGAGCTTGCAAGCATTGTAATGTTCATTATTGTACCTTGTTGGAAGAAATAAAATTTGTAATGATGGAATTTGTGATTTTGATGGAAAAAATATATTAAAAATTCTATCTTGATTGATTTATTAGAGTAATGCAAATAAAACTATTCATTTTTTATTTTAGTGTTCGAAATGACATACAATTCCTATAGCCCAAAAAAAGGCTAGTTTATTTTATACAATTTTTGTTTTAATCAAAATTCACCTAATTCATCCAAAATTATTATTTTTATATAATTCAATTTTTTTAAATATTATATCATTTTACCAAATAATTTTAAGAACTACAATTTAATAATTACAAATTTTTAAAGGTAAAACTACTATTCTATCCCAATTCCTTTAATAAAATGGGCTAAATTCAAGTAAATATTTTACATGCCAACAAGGAAAAATTATGCCTAAAATAGTTTTACATTTAAATTCATGTTTTTATAAACCTATATAAATTTGTTTCAAAAAAAACAAAATAGCGCTATGAGGCACATGCTATGTAGGGTCATATATGATTACATGGGGGCTTTCTTGCATGGTAGTGGCCACTTTGAAGGGTATGGAATAACATTTTGTCACTTATGTGCAAAAGAGAGAGAATCTCGCAGACTATTTTTGTATCATTCTATTTACATATTAGACATAGACATCTCCTTTCAATAGTTTGACATGAGTAGTGACCATTTGAGTTTGGGCATTTGAATATATACTTAAAATGCTTTGTATTCATGTTTACAATCTAAATAAGTTTCTGAATGTTGAGAGTTCATACTTGGTTGATGGGTTTTTTCATCAAGTTTTTTTTATCATTTTGTAACTATAGAATCCATATGTTATAATCATTGGATCTGAAACCCTTTTAACCATTGTATTTTTGGCGATTATGACCTTTTAGTTCACACATAATTATCCAATTCTAATCACAAATCATAACTTTTGAAATTAAATTTTAAATTAATATTATGATGCAACGTCAAGTGAATAGTTATCATTTCATAATCATTACATGATGTAATTTTAAGGACCCCCTATTAAAATTTCCCCATGATCATTTAATAATCTTCAATATTAAAATACTATGTAATGTGTTGTTGGATGAGTGACCTCCTAATTGTAACTTTTAGTATTATTAATTAAGTAATTTTATTAGTAAAATATATATTTTAGTATTAAACATATTGATATTATTATTAGATGATGATATAAACATATATGAAATTATTCCTAATTGTAAATTAAAGAATGCAAACATTAAATTAATAGTTGAGATAACATAACAGTGAATGGCGTAGAGGTGGATGGCATGACACAACACTATTATTTTGTAATGTGTTGGAAATGTGGTTGTATGTTAATCTACTTCATGCATATTGCCCTGACATGAAAAGACTAACAATTGTAAGTTAACCAAAATGCATAAAATCTAACCTATTTTATTTGACTAAGAATTGTACTGACATGAAAAGACTAAAATCAACTTTAAATGCCACATGGAGCAATCAAGAGGGAGTCAAAGGCCACATGGGTTATGCTTAAAAGAAGTTTGTTTTCAAATAAAATTCTTTTAGCCATTATTTTCAACTAAAAGTTTTAAATTTAGTTGTGCACTCGTATTTTATATTACAATAATTTATTGAGATAGTTAATAATTTTATTAGTCTTTACTTTGTTAATTTTCATTAAAAATAATAATTTCTCCCTTTTTAATAATGAAATCATATAAATTAATATATTATTATGTTAATATTATAATTTTATATGAAATCTTTTAAAATATTTCTTACAATGATATTAAAGAATATTTCATTTAGTTACTAATAATTAGATGATTTTTTATTATATATATATATATATATATATATATATATATATATATATGATTACATTTAATTTTATTGCTACCATTTATTATTTTTTAGATCGATGTTAGAGATTTTACAGATCCTTGGTCTTTATAACATATGGTAACAAAAGAACAAAATTGGTATGCATTAACATTTAATTATGTTAAGGCATAATGACCAAACCAAAAGAACAAAAGCAATTCAAAGATAAGGAAAAAGCTATCTTTATTACCATACAGTCACTACTATAACTAATTATTACAACATACTATCCAAAGACTCTGAAAAGACTAAACAGACAAGACTTATTTCAAAATTACTAATTCCACCATTTTTCCATTACTTTTCAAGAAATCACCTAACATTAGTGACTTAGCTGACTTTTTGAAGTTGGTCATGTGTACCTCATACTCCACCTTAGAAACTAAACTAACCATCGCTACTTCCTTCATAGACTCTACTCGAACTACTTCCTATGGATGTGAGAAAACTAGACACCTCTGAGTGCTACTCAGGTCCTTCAGAAACTAAACTTTTCCTTTCCACCAAGGGATTGCCTTAAATACCCCCCTCACAACTCCCTTTGTCAACCATTTAATCACTTTCACTTTCTCCATCTTTCTTTTATGTGCCCTCCATTCCTTTAAACCCAGAATAGGCTACAACAAATCTTGAACTTCAGGCATAAAAATGACCTTCTTCCCTACAATTTTTTGCTCTCATGCATAAGCCTCATCAAATTCTTGATAAAAATTCACTAAAACCAAAAATCTTGATTCCAAAGCACGAAAAAGAGATAAAATAATATGTATAGCCCAAATTATCCCTACTAGAGAAAGGAAGAGTAGGAAACAAACCCAGAGGGAGAGTATCAATCTTTGACAATAAAACCAACCTATATTCATGCCATAAAAAAAATTTACCCAACATATAAATATGCTCTTTATCTGACATTACCAAACATAGATTATTTGTGAACAATGAAGCCAAGTTAGAGTTTATTCTTACCCTTTTGCTTGCAACCAAATATTCTATCCCCAAAACATGCTCTATGGATTTTGCCACCTCCATCATAGGAATCTAAAAAACATTGAAAAGATGTGTCCTAGATACCATGCCCACAAAACCCATCTCTCAGTTTTTGGCTTTGCCAAAAATCATCAACCACCCCATATATTGAATGCAAAATTGATCCATCTCTCCAAATCACAAAGCAAAATGGCCCCAAAACCAATTGCCAAACCCATATAGAAAGTGTGCACGCTATTATTGTGCTCTAAATCTGATGCAATAAATTTACATGCATGATAACTTACGATGACAATAATGAAACAATCAAGGCACATCCTCTAACTTGAAATTTTGGATATCATCCACTGTTAAAACCCAAACTAAATCATGTTCGCAGACACATCAACTTTAAAAATAGGGATAACATCTTTTATTTTTTTAAAGAATTAAAAAACATGATATTTTTATTTTTATTAAAAAAATAAAAATACAAATCATCACATTAAAGCTCATAGATCAATTTGATTGAAATCCCTATAGTCTTCCCAACTTGTTCTAACATTATAAATTCTTACATCCATAGTTTGATCAATTGCTACATTAGCAAGAAAGTCAGCAACTTTATTGCTTTCTTGAAAATAATGGGAACAGGACCAGTCTTCAAATTTTTCAATTTTGGCTAGATAATATCTAAATATTCATAATTTTCCAAAATTTAGCCCTTTGAATAATCAGATCTTGAATCACAACCTGAGAGTTACCTTTAATTTCTAGGAAAAAAATACCACATTCTAAAGCGATCTCCACTCTAGCTGCCAAAGCCTAGGTCTCAGCTTCATTATTGGTTTCATTTGGAAATTTCAAAGATAATGCTCTAATTAGAGAACCACTACATCCTTTATCACACACCCTGCATTAGAAGTCCCTAGATTTTCTCTACAAACCCCATCAAAGTTTTATTTTAAACCAATCACATTTTAGTGAATTCTAGATTATCTCTTTTATATTTTTCTTATGTTTCTTATTTACCATTAACCCATTAATGGGAGGAGGTTTGATATGTTTCCAATTTGCACACATTTGCATATCCCATTGAGTCGACATACCTTATTTTCTTTGAAAATTAAGAAGATACAACTTCAAAAACAGAAAATTTCATTTCTCTCAAAACTTCATGCAATGGGTGAGATTTGTTTTCAAAGATTCAAGCATTCCTTTCTTTCCACACCATCCAAATTAAAATGGTCGAACTACATCTCCATAAGCAAAATAAGGAATTCTTCACATCCCCCACTAGCCGAGAAGTAAAGGCTTGAAAAAGAGTCTTCGACCAGTCCTAAGACCAATTGAGTTTGTTATAAAGTCAAATTCAACACCAATTTATAAAATAATAGTTATATAGCAGATGGTTAGTAGATACCTCTTTTTTATCGCATAAGTAACAACTAAAAGGATCCATGAACCCGATCTTCTTCCATCGATTTTGAGTAAGAACATGGACATGAATTTCCAACCATATAAAGGCACCTACTTTCTACATACCTTATTTACTCCAGCAAAGAAAACTTGCCTAACTTAAAGAATCATCTTCAATTTTTGCCATTTGATAGCCTAATCTGACCAAATACAAACCTAATTTTTCTCCAATTTAGTGCACCTATTCTTCTTGATTCTTCAAAAAAAATCCTTTTCCTAAGACATGTCTCTAAGGATAAAGCCTCCTCATGCAAGATAG
This sequence comes from Torreya grandis, assembly GCA_037957365.1. Classification (NCBI taxonomy): domain Eukaryota; kingdom Viridiplantae; phylum Streptophyta; class Pinopsida; order Cupressales; family Taxaceae; genus Torreya; species Torreya grandis. The sequence continues at coordinate 2,700,418 of JARHVA010001693.1, read as the reverse complement.
GAAGGTCCTGCAAAATTCTCTGCCTGTAATCTACTCTTCTTGAATGTGGATCAAATAATACATAATCACTCACTTTCACACCCCGCTTATTTTTAAGAAGAGTTTTAATCTAACTATCAGCAAAATCCTTCACCAAAAGGCGATGACCATTCCATGAGTCATTCCAAAAATATACCTTTTGCCATTGTTAATAGTCCATGAAACATGTTGTGTTATAACCAACCTGTATTTTAACGTAAAGTTCCAAACATGAGATATTATGGGAGGATTCACAATTGACACCATACAATGAAGGGAGTTTGAATCTAGATACTTAGTTTGAATAAGTTTGCACCATAATCTACCTAAATTAGAAACAATTTTCCAAACCAATTTAGCTCCTAAAGCTAAATTTTGGAGATGAAGATCCTTGATACCCACACCCCCTTTCTTTTTCCTCTTGCAAACACACTCCTATTTCATCAAAGGATTTTTTTAATGTTGTCCACAATGATGTGAAATAAAATACTTCATGATATTATTCATGGAATTTATAACTTGCTCTAGAGGATAGAGAACTGAAAAGTAATAGGTCAGAAGAGTATTGAGAACTGCTTTGATTAGAGTTATCCTGCCAGCGAATGAAATCCATCTTCCTTTATAGGAACTCAAACATACCTTAAACCCTTCAATAATTTTTTTCCAAATATCGAAAGATCCAACCCCTTTGAAAAAAGGAACCCCCAAATATTTGTTTATAAATTTCCCAATTTTAAAACCTATAATCTTGCTTAAATTTCTTTCAATTTTGTGACAACAATTTACACAATAAATTTCAGACTTAACTTCATTAACTCTTTGCTCATAAGCTTCTTCATAACTTCTCAAGATTATTTTGAATTCTAGAAATTATTTTCCAAAAATAAAATTATCATCTGCAAATTGATGATGTGTAAGAGTTTCAAAATTGTCTACAATTTGAAGACCATGCAACTTTTCTCAAACTTACACCAAATAAACAGCTCTTCCTAAGGCTTCTACCATAAGTATAAAAATAAAAAGGGATAAAATATCCCCTTACCTCAAACCTATGGAGATAGAGAAGAAACCAGATGGGCTACCATTTACTAACACCAATAATTTTGGATTTGAAATGCAACCAAAAACCCAATCACGCTAGTCTTTGCTAAACCCAAACCTCAACAGAATCTTAAACAAAAATATATAATTTACTCTGTCATAAGCTTTAATTATGTCCAATTTTATCATCATAACTTTTTGATGATTATGGATCAAAGAATGAATTATTTTATGAGCTAAAATAATACCTTATTGGATACTTCTTCGTAGCACAAAACCTATTTGTTCTCCAAAAATCAATTTTTCTAGGAAAGGTTTCATTCTCTCAACAATGGCTTTTGAGATGATCTTATAAATAGTATTACACAAAGTAACAAGTCTAAAATCCAAGAAAGAAGATTGAGATTCACCTTTTCAAAATAAATATATAAAGGTCATATTTAGCTTTGGGTTCACTTTTTTCTTCTTTCTCGATTCTTCCACCATCTCCTAAACATCAACACCAACCACCTCCCAAAAATATTGGAAAAAGACTACATGAAAACTATTTGGACTAGGATCTTTATCTTAGGCCATAGATAAAACCACCCTCCTAATTTATTCTAAATAAAATGGAGCCAACATCCTATCATTCATATCATGAGAGATCACTTCAGGAATAAACTATAGAAATTCATTCTATGCTCTCAAGTTTGAAAATTCTTCATCATTTAATAATGTTTGAAAGAATAGAACTGACTCCATCTGAATTACTTCAAGAGATTATAAAACCACCCCTTGCCTAAATTAAATTTGATCAATCTTACTTACCTTCCTCTTATCTTTAACTGATTGATGAAAAAAGATTGAGTTTATATCCCCTTCTTTAAGCTAGTTCTCCCTTGATTTCTATTTCCAAAATATTTCTTCCCAACAAGATTTTAACCATACATAGTCATAATCTTGTTTCCTCTTTAGGATCAACAACTATAAACCTAGATTTGGTTTCGTAAGCTATGCATAGCATAGAAGGCCAAATAGTCCAAAGACTCTTAGACCCTGAGCCAGGTAGCTATCTCAACCAAAGACTCTACAATATTTTTCTAAGACTTACAGACTACAGACTCTCTTCACTCTAAAACTTTGATGGTAGTGAATGAACCCCAAACCCCTTATATATAAGGAGTTGGAAGAGTTTTTCCATTGTGTCAGGGAGTAACCAGTCAAAGACAATCGAGAACCTAGGTTTGTTGGATGACAGCCCCACCTAATTAGGCAAAGTGATAAAAATAAAAGATGCTTTGGTCATGTCATGCCAAAAGGCACACTACGTAGGGAGCATCTATCAATAAATTTAAAGAGGTTGATAGGCCACCCCCACCACATGTGCTACTTCCCACTTTATTGGGATTCCATACTCAAAACATGGAGTAATACGAGCACATGCTCCTATTAGATCAAAATGTTATGAAAATCAAAAAACATCTCATAGATTTAAATGATAGAGGACAGGCACACTCTATTAGCCATGAAGTGATAAGACCTTACCATGGGTCACATGGTATGATATAGCTGGATCACACTCTAGGATTTTTTATCACAGTTAAATCATCTACATCATCATATTATAGGGATAGTGAATAAACCTTTAAACGGTTCCATCCATGCTTTCTACTAAGGACTTCCATAAGGAATTTCAACTCACATGTCAATGCTTATGTCATCTGAATCATCATTTCTATGGTAGGTGTCATATACATATTTATTCCAAGAGTATGTAATGGTCTCATGGATATTTGGAATAAATCTTTCAATTTTATTATGATGCATAGGATTTATTTTAAGAAACTCATCATCTAATTCGATATTAGCATCCCCTAAAAGTTCACAAAATTTTCTCTAAAATTCATATCTGACTTTCCTTTTCTTATGATCATATGAAAAATATTTGAAATAGAATTTTAATTCCATTTCATCATAAAGATGATCTCTAGTAAATTTGAATAACAAATTAGTAGCATAAACACCTAAGTCTTCATAGACAACAAGTATTTTGAACTAGAGGCTCAAAGTGGTTGGACCATAATCTTCAAGGCATTTATCCCATGTTAATTTTTTCCATTCATCATATGATATATTAAATGGTCTATCATGAAAGCTTCTTGTGAGAATATTGGTACTCATGTGGATGTGAACTTCTCCATAAAATATTGCCTTTGCTTTGATCATTCAAAATTATGCAAGTGATAGATGGCCTCGAAGTATCCTGATATTTTTATGGTCCATATCACAGAATCTAGTCCAATTTATCTATGCAGTATCAAGAAAGTTCATGTATGCATTAACGAAGAAATATTTTTAAAAAATGTTTTCAATAACAAGCTCAATAAATTCTTCTTTGATATGAGATTCTACTGGAATAAGAAACCATTATTTTATCCTTTCCTTCTCTTCTAGATTAAGGTCTTTTAGAATGGTATTATAATCAAAGTTATCATATCCTCTAGCATCTTGAAACATTAAAACATAATTAGTAAAAAAATTATGAGAATACTATTTTGCTCCTTCCCTAGACATCAGATCAACAAGGCAGTTAGCAGTTCCATTTTTGTATTGCACATCAAATTCAAAGTTAAAAAACCATAATGCCCATCGAGTCATTATTTTATTTCCAAGTTGTTGGGTATGAGGTTTTTTTATTATAGATTTAAACTATAAAAAAACATTCCTTAAGAGAAACTTCTTGGGGAGCAAAAAGATCCTTAGTTTGAACATGCACATCTTAGCAGCTAAAAATTCTTTCTTAGTGGAGTGATAGTTACTTTGTGTTGGATTCCATGTTCCACTACAGTAATATTAGACTTCCTCTTTTCCATTTTTAGTTTTTTCCAAAAGTATTCCTCCATATGCCTCATCGGAAGCATCTATTTCTAAGATCATTAAACCATCACCTGGTAATTTCAGATTTGGTAGTCCTTTCACCTTTTCTTTGATTCTTTTGATTGCATTTGTAATTTCATAGGTCCATGGGCTTGAATATTTTCTTAACCTTTGTTGTAATATTTTCATGTATTTGGCCTGATCTTTATAGAATGGGGAGTAGTAATTCAGAGATCCAAGAAGTCTCTGTAGTTGGGTTTTATCCTTTATTTCATCTAGAATTTTTTCTAAAGATTGCAAAATATGAGGTTGCAAATCAATCTTATTTTGACAAATATTCAACCAAAGAAATTCAATTTCTATTTTTTCTATTTCCATTTTTGTATCACTTAATACTAACCCATTCTGATCACAGAGATGAGAAAATTCCTTCAAGTACCGAAGACGATTATTTAAATCCTTTGAGAGGACTCATATGTCATCAATATATACATCAAACTGTTTATCATTGCCAAAGATTCCATCCATTCTTTTCTAAAATTCAGAAGGGGAATTTTTTAATCCAAAAGGCATAACCTTCCATTCATAATCCCTGTCTAGGACTGGCAAGACAAATGCAATTTTATAAGTATCCTTGGGTTCAACTACAATTTGCCAAAAATCCATTTTTTAAATAAAATTTAGAAAATATACAACATTATTTTAGTTTGTTGATGATCATGATTTTATTGGGAATTGGATGTCTGACAGGTATAAGCCAATCATTGATTTTTTGTAATTTATTACCAACCTCATTTTCCCTCTTTTTTGTTTTGAATGCTTGTCAACATAGAATCTAGGAGAATCCCATTCACTATGACTTTTTTGTATTATCCCTTTCTGTAGTAATTCTCTGATCTCTTCTTCTCCCATTTTGACTTGAGAGGGGGAAAAGGGAATCATATTAGAATTAATACCTTTGGTATGATTAATACCAGGTTTCAGATCAAGAGAAATAATATACTTACATTTATCCCAAAACCTTTTGGGATCATTGTAATAGAATCCTTTAATTTTTGTAATAGCAGTGTTCAAGATATCTTTTATTCTTTCAAAATCTTGTACTGTTCTATAGATTTTCATCTATAATTTTTTGTCTTCTCCTTCATGAGGTTTTACAACAATTCTTATCATTACTTGAGTCTTCCTAGGAATTTGGTATTCATTACCAAAGAAGCTTAATGACAAATGTTTTTTGTGAACAATATAAGGCATTAACTGATTCAAGAAATTCATTCCTAAAATAATATTTGTTATCATTTTGTCAAAGATCCATAATTTTAAAAATGCCTTAATGCCATTTGCTTCTAATAGAACCCTAGGAGCAACTTTATTTATAGTGGTCCTTGAACCATTGACAACAACAAAATCTAAAGAAGAATCATGCCACAAATATTTTAGAATAGCTCCATATTTAGCAATGCTCGTGTTTGCTCCAGTATCAATTAAATAATCTTGGATTAATGGTTCACTATTTGGATCAATGATATTTACCAAGATAATGATTTCTTTCTATTCTCTAGCATAGAAACATCCTTGATTAGGAGGAATTTCTTCAAGGCTGCTTTCTTCTACTAGGTCTTCAAAAAAAATTATTAATTAATTAATATCTTGGGAGGCAGATTTTATTTTTGACTTTATGGCTCTAAGGATTTCAACAAGTGGCTTTTGGTACTTTACCAGACTCTTTATACTTGGATTTCTTGGCTTAGCCATTTTTTTTCTATCCCATTCATGTTTTGCATGTAACATTGGATTTTCATGAAATTCAATAATTTGTTTTCCCCTAAGATCACCATGTTGGCTACGTAATTGAGTAAGCTTAGCTTGGTATAAGAGAATAAGATGGAGTGAGAGATTATGATTTTTAAGTAATATCTCTAGTTATTGCATTCTTGTTTATGGATCAAAACCCATCATCAGGTTACTATAATAGAGTTCAGTCTCAGAATCATCAAAAGAAGATAGTTCTTCAAATTGATTTACTTGATTTTCATCTTCACTAGAAGAAATGTCATTCTTAGTAGGAATTGAATAAACATCACTATCTAAGTTGAATTCAAAAATAACTTGCATTTCTTCATTAGGAACTATAACTCTAATCTTTTTCACCTTTTTGGGGTACATTTTCTTATTTGGGCACTTATGAGCTATATGACCTTCTTGACCACATATATAACATTTTCTTTTTCTTTTTCCTGAGATGGTTCTTTTTGGTTTTACATAAGTTTTTATTTTAGAGAACCTCCTTTTATATCGATGTTTTCCTTCATTCTTCCATTCGTGAGATTTCATTTTTCCCTTGTGGCATTCACAATTGGAGTTTTCAGATCCATAATATCCTGGTGCACCATATCCACTATTTTTGTAGATACTTTTGTCAATGGATTTAATTTGTTTCTTAAGTAATTTGGCAGTTGTTTTGTCCTTACACCGATTGTAAATATATTCTTTGATTGACTAGATAAGCTATCCTAGACTCAATTTTGAAACTATGGATATTTCTCCTATCATACTTTCTTACTTGCTATATAGGCTAATACTCCTCTATGATTTCACTAGGAAGGGCATTAATAAACATGTGTTTAGTTTTTGGTTTTTGGCTCTATTTTTTTTTTCTTGCTAAAAGATCAAAATCACACTTGAATTTATCCTAGCATTTCATATTATGGAGCTTCATCCCAAAAAACATATTATATTCAATAGCATCAACATTTTCCATATCACTAACATATTCATGGATAATTGCCTCAACAAATTTTGCTACTAAGGATCCTGCTATAGTTCTTTGGTCTTCTGTAAGGGATAGCCACCGTCCCTTTATACTACCCTCAAGTTTAAAAATAATAAGGTCCATGCCTTCTTCCTCAATTTTTCCAAATACAAGTTGTTGAGTTTCTACCCATTTATGGAGTCTTTCTGTTAGACTCTAGATATTTTATCTTATATCATTGCCTACTCCACACCATCCATCAATGTTTAGTGAATAAGAGATTATAGGAAATTCAGTTAGATCATCTAGTTGCCTTCCTTGGTTTCATTGGATATCTTGGTCTAGAGCTTTAGCACTACCAAAATTTCCTTGGGGAAAGGTTGTTTTGATCCTAGGCATGGATAAAGACAAATTGGATGACTCAGTGTTAGAGGAGTATACTTCTTCCAACCATCTAGGTGTATCGATAAGTATAACCTTTTCCTCTTACACACCTATTAGATTAGCGAGTAGGGACTCAATCCAATCTTGTGAAGCATCCATGAGATCTAGAACCTCAGGGGTAACTAAGATATCTAGGTTCTAGTCTAACTCATTTAGTTCATTAAAATATAGGTAGGCTCCAGTGAAATTTTCTTCAATGATCTTTTTCTATTTTATGTCCTCAGATAGTTTAACCAACTCTTTAAAAATCCTTGTATTCTTATTAATCCTTTCAAGCCTTTTGTAAATATCATCAAAGTTTTTTAATAGATTACTTCTAGAAAGTGACTTAGTATTTACAAAAGATCTTAGCTATCTAATTTATTTAGCATGATCAGAAACTTGCTATGTAGTAGGTTGTCTTAATGGATTAATCCTTGAAGAAGTGCTTTCTTCTATCTTTACCATACTCATAGGTTTTGATTTTGAAGATTTTTTCATGCTTTCTTATAGTTCATGTATCTAAGTTAGGATAAGTGAGGATGATCCTATTAAAGTATCAACCTTCTCTTGGAGCTCCTAGATTTTCTTTTTAGCTTCTTTAGATCTAACATTTTGCTAATCATTTAATTTTATGATGACTTTTTCTATCTGCTCAAGGCTATCATCCATTTTTCTAGTTTGTAGATTTGTACTAGTAGTGACACTTAGAAGTTAAACCATCTTGGTATGGATTATTTTAAGCATATCATAGCCTTGTGTATATGCCATTATTAACTAACTCAAATCCTATTTTATCTCTTTAAGTTTTATAGAGTCTAAAGAGAGATCTAATTTTTGTTCCAAGAGGACTTCTTCCACATGTTTTATTATGCAAGTGGCTTCATCTAGCATTATTATTTGTTTTTTTTTGGCCTTTATTTAGCTCAACCATGCCATATTTAGCTGAAGTTATCTCTCCTTCGATCCTATTATTATTGACTAGTGGAGCTAAGTCTTGAGTTTGGGCCAAAGGTCTTTTTTCAAGTGTTCCTAGATTCTTATCTAGAAAGCTTCTCATTTGGGAAATTTCAACATAAAGTTCATCAATTCAATAGGATAGCTTTAAGATATGCATAACATTGATTGAAATATCATGAGCCTTATTTCATTGGTACACTTAAGATGATGGAGGAGCTATGCCTTGCATTATTGCTAAAGACTTAAGCACCAAATCAAGGGTAAAATCATATTTGGAGCTACATTTGGAGAATGGGATGCTCTTGGGAAGGTAGTGTGTATGTGCTTTATTTAAATAGCTCTAAATTGTCATTTGCAAAACTCCATTGAAAGAGTTGGCTTAGCTAGTTATGTTCTTATGCATTTTTTTGAGTTTTTTTTTACTAATGCTTGATCTAACTCACTTTGGATTCCATCTCTATATCTTGGCACACCCAGTGGGACCACGCATCCCATTCAAGTGAGAAGAATAACTTGGCATCTTTACATTTTCTAAAAGGTTCTTAAAAATCAAAATTTTATCATTATTTCCCATCTTTTTGATCTTTTATTGACACACAGTTTACATAGTGACCGATATCAGTTCTGTGTAACTAGCATCAGTCTTATCTAACTAGCATAAGTTCTTATGCAGGGTAGAACATGGTAGAAAAGTTAGTTTTTTGGGCTTTCTTGAAATATTACAAGTTGTTATTTTGGTTTTTTTAAGTCTTTATCTGAATATTTTATTGCATGATCTAGACCTTTGCTAGATATTTTATACTAACTTGAGCTAACAGAAGTTTTTTTAATAAAACATTTTTTTCCTAAGGGTTCATAGGTAACCAACATCAGTTATTTTTTGACTGACATTGGTTTTTTATGACCATCATCAGTCTTTTTATAATTGACATCGGTCACTGTTGACTAATGTCAGACCTATGTAATAAAAATAGAGAACCCACGAGCAAGTTCTCAAATCTTGCTTGTTTCATTGATAATTATGATTCAAAGTAGAAGGAAACCCTCTAACATTTACAATTCACGTGTGGAAAAGTGCCAAATTTGAACATGTTTAACTCTTGAAAACTTCTATTCGATGCTTAAAACAAATTTAGATGGTTTATACGTAGATTATTTTGTGAGACAAAAATTTCACAAAACACTTCACTTTTGGTGAATAAAATTTACACTCGCTTAAATTAAAAGTTTTTAAAAGTGTGTTGTTTTATGCTAGATCATTTTATACTTGTTTATTTTCACAAATAAAGGATGCATGCATGCTCTCCCCCCGTCCCCTTTAGGTAACTTGGGTGACCAAAACTATTTCTTATTTACAATTGTGCCTTGTCCAAGGCATGAAAAAAATGTTGTTAATGCTCTCCACAAAATCCATATGGTTTGGATGATCTAAACACAATCTTTAAGTATTTTCATTCTATCATTTATTTTTATGCAACTTGGTTTGTGAGTGGGAGTTCATAGCCTCCTCATGAGTTCTTTAGGGAAGCTTTGACTTGGGGTTTTACATCCTAGTATCATTTCAACCCCATTTCATGGTGGGGTATATAAATTAGGGCAAGTATACTATGATTGCCAAAGATTGAGTGACTAACCTCTCCAATCGTAATGAAAACCTGAGTCAGATCTAGTTAACCAAGTGATTCTACTAAGCAGTACACAGATGGAATCTCTATGAAAAGTATAAACACTTGTATATTAAGTTAATTAGTATGAACTCAATTGATGTGAGGAATCCATAGTGTTAATCACACTTAAGACCATCTAGACGGTCAAAAAATTAAGTTTTAGAACAACCCCACTTGTTATAGATATATTATTGATGCAAGGTGAGTAGCCCAAAGTTCTATGTCATTGTACAATATATTGGGACAAGGTGTGTGTAAAAACCCTTCTACTTCATGTGCTTTTATTTTTGGATTAATACTTAAAATCCTCCCAAGAGCACATATATAGACAAAATTTAGTAATATGAAGCAACCTTGTCAATTTAGGACTTTGGACGTTATAATTATTTGTATTTATCTTTTCCTTTACTTACTTGGTCTTAAATTTAGTATAAAACTTGTTTGTTAACCAAAACATCAACCAAACACATTTTTTACCCACCATTTTATTTGAACAAGGAGGCATTATGCTGACCAAATCAAAATCATCTTTTGCCTTGTTCAAATCCTCATTTAAAACATCGTATTCATCTTTATCTAGACAACATTATTATGTTGCCTATTTGAGTTTAGACCATTTTTAAAAAATCTCCAAAGTCTTTCAATTTTTAAGTCAAGTTCATAATCTCACCTTTCTAAGTTCTAGGCCAATGTGTTAATCAGTTCACCATTTACACTTAGTTTGAGTTAACTTGGGTATAGTTTCCCATTTGGATTGAATGTTGTTATATAGACTCATCATCCTTTTGATCATTTTGAACTTAGGTTATTTTTCCTATCGCTCATGCTCTAAGTTCTAGAACCAATTCTACTACCTATTCCACGTGGTGGTGTTGTGTCACCTGTTTGGTTTTAGTTTTATACTTAGGAATTCATGTGTGTTTTCACATCTTGAGTTTTTTAGTTTACATTTTTACCTTCCTCATCAAAAAGACCTTATTATAATTTTCTAGTCACAACTCATTGAAGTTGTACCTAGCTTTTATGGTATTGACATATCTTTAAACCTAAGTTTATTTTATTTCCTACACTTTAGGTTTTAGAGTTATCATACCCTCCTCTAATTTAAAAATTTCAACCCACCAATGTTGAGTAATTTCATAACCATTTCTTATAATTATGTGGTACTACTCAACCTTATTTTAATTATAGTCTCTTTTTGCCTTGTCATTTGTTTGGAGAAAATTAAAACACACCTTGTTAACATTTACAAACATTTTCCAAATCTTAGAAAATGTAAAGACCATTATTTTAAACATGATGAAAAGCTATACTCATAATAAAGTCTCTTGTGGCCCTAGTTATGAGGATGAGAATTTTTATGATGGGCATGAGCATTTCATTGTGTTTGAGGATGTCACCCTTTTTTGGACCTAGTTTTTAATCAACAATCCAATCCATGCCAATTTTTGTATTGTTAGCACTCTAGGTTGCACCATAGCTGAAAGGAAGAGTGTTCAAGTCATGATTCCAAAATTGGACTAAAATGGGAATGGTCTAAGGCCATGGGTTGCCTATATTTAGACCAGACCTCTAGGATTTTTAATGAGGCTAGCTCCTCTGATGCATCATTTTGGACCTTTTCTTATAAAACCTAAAAGTGGTTTGGGTGAAAAGGGAGGAGTTGAAAAATTAAAACCTATTCTAACTTGTGGTGATGCACCATGAAGATTTTCCATGCACTCATACTTAAGCCTCTAAACACTAGTGAGATAGAAATAAGTAACGAGATCTATGACTCAAAATGCCAGTCATACATCAACATTTCATGAAGAGGTTCATCAAGTGAGCAAAACCTAAGGGAGATGATGGAGAGGCCTAGTTCAAGGAAATAATAAAATCAACATGTCCAATTTTAGCTTCAATCAAATGACATCAAACATTAAACATAACCTACATAACCAGATAATCTACTGGCTAGGTGGGATCAGGACTTGTCAAGGGAGAAAGCTCTACCACTTATGTAAATCATAACTAACATGAAAACACTACTCTAATATCATGAAATATGAAAATAATCATCTTATTTATCTCAAAAGGTTACAAGGCTCAATCTTGGCAGAGTCTAGTCATGCCTAAGAGAGGGATCCAAAGTAATAGCACGAAGGCTATACTTATAGCAAAAGGGAAGAAAGAGAGAGGGGACTTTGGTTTATAAAGAGTAGAGCAAAGGCCTCCAAATCAAGGAGTGATGTGGTAGCCTTTGATTATCTTTTACATGCTTGTCTTGATCAACAAACATACCTCTCATTATCCCACTAATCCCCAAGCTCCTCTCATTCGTTGAAATTGTTTTCCTAGAGACAAGGGTTTGTTACATGATGATCAAGTTTGTTTGAGAAAAATAAAATCCCCAAAATGCCTCTCCAATTACCAACTCACCACCTCAAGAGCATAATTCCACTTGCCATGCTTATGAGGATCAAATCCTTGAGTCCTGATACTAACAATCATACCATGTCTTGGGTGGTAGAGTACCTACTTTTTTGATGATGGGAATCCTTGCATTTATTTCATAACTTTTTCTTTCCCATATTTGGATCATAAGTCTCACCTATAGATAGAAAACCAATCTAAAGACATTGGTTTTTCCTATAGTCTTATATATTAAATGGACCCATAGACCATTTAACACCTTTTATATTATAATAGGTTTAAATAAACCTATTATATCTCTGTGGGGATCGAGAATTCATTATACATAGATCCTTCTTTAACCTGGCAGACCAGTCACAAGAAAGAACCTAATAAGCTCTAACTTATCAACCTAGAGATCAATATAAGCTCCAATGGTGGTCCCTTTGTATTCTCCATGTTTGATTGCATCAATTAGACCACTCCATGGCATTTGAATGAACTTTAATGATGTTAGGAAGACCTACAAAGTCTTACTTTCTATGGTCAAAAATAGATTCTCAACCTCCATCAAAAACACTGGGCTCACCTTCACTCTAATTGGCTATCAAAATCTAACTTGGCTAATTGACACATTAAACCAACTGACTTTATTGATCTACCTATGCATGGATACCCATGAGTTGTTAGTCTTTTGCCAGTTGAATGTGCTTGTGCCACTTGTCATGCACCCATTTTATCTTGAGATTTAATGAACATTTTAACTCACACTTGCCATTAGATCTGAAGGTATGATGTGATGCAAACTATTGATCAACTAGGACCCATTATTTTAAAGCCAATGACTAGTCTGTGGTATTAAAAATTATGTCCTCATTCCTATCATTTGAAATTTACACGAACGTCATTCATTATTTCATACAATGTGATTGACGTCCTGTAGATCATCAAATTTAAACACAAGTATATTTTTTGTCAAGCCTTATTTTGATGTTCACACGAATGTCTTATACTTTTTGCCCAACTTTGAAAGTTTGAATCCTGAAGTGCAAGAATTTTGGAGGCACCAAAATTTTAGGAGATGCTCATGAGGCTAGAAGGAGAAAACCCATTAGATCTGCTAGTCTTAGGAGCTTCCAAAGTAAAGATATTTAAAGTTCAAGATGGATGGTCCATAACTGCTACTGTGTGATGTCCTTGTGATGGTTGATCTCAAATGAATAAGTATGGGAAACTTAGCAAAAATGCCTAAAATCCAATCTTTATATATGGATAACTTTGTTTGTGCTTCAGTGGAGGACATCAAACTCGATGCATAATAACTTGGGACCAAGGTGAAAAAACCCATGTAGTCACCTTCCTCTACAACTACCACATGTATGAGATATAGCTTTGTGAAAGTTCTTGCTCAGCTTTATTTGAGCTCTCTTGAAAATGGCTAAGTATGGGAAAACATGCATAATGTGACTGAGAGGTCAAATTTGAATCTCTATAACTTTTGATGCACTTGGATGGAGGACTTGCTATTTGGCACATATGAGCTTGGTATAAAAGTGAACAAACCCATATGACCAATTAATCTTGACTCATCCACATATGCGACATCTAGCCTCAACAAACTACCCACTTGTACTTTCTACCACTAGACCTAAAATGATAGGATGAATACAATGAAGGACTCCATGAACTTCCATATCTATTCCAAGCACTTTTGACACCTTATAGGGGCTATCCAACTTTGGACCATGTTTCAAATGTTAAAAAACACATGAAAACCTACATGGTCTCTTCTACTTTGCAATCTTGGACCCCTTTTCGAGTCTCTGATATACCTCTTCATCAAACCATGAAAAATATTCATATGTGGGCCAAAATTGGCCAACATCTTTGGTGGCTCACAAGGGTTGCATGCTTGCATATGAAAAAGTAACCTAGACCACGTGCCAATCTTGTTCTAACCTCTTGAAATAAAACAAAGACCAAAAGGAGAAAAACAAAGTAGAAGGGGAACATAAACTACCAAAACAAGGACTAATAACCTATAGGAAAACAAAGAAATGGGGAGCATACTACTACTTGTGATACTCACTTATTGGAACACCAAAAACCTAAAACAACTAACTCAAGGTAACAAGTTTTTCTTCTAGGATCAAAATGGAATTTATTTGATGTAACATGGATCTTTAAAACATGATTATTACTCCTTGATGGCATCTTCTTGCAAATGAGAGTAAAAGGATGCTCATGTCTCCTTGATGAAGAAAATGGGCCTACTATCTCCATTCTTAGGTGTAGGGATTGAAGATATGGATCCAAGACCCAATCATCTTCCTCCCAAACTCTTTTTCCTTGCATTATAAGCTTCATTTGCTTTTTAGCCAAGGGCTATAATTGATTCTATTACTTAGAATTTAAGTGGCCAATTATCATAGCATCCTTGATGAGTTATTTCTCCTTGGGCCTTAGCTGATGGAGTGGTAGGCATATAAGTTTTAGTAGAAGTCTTCCAAGTCTTCCCAAAATGACATCTCATCTTGGTCAATGTATAAACCAAAAAACCCTTTTCTACTTATGTAATCTACCTACAAGACATTTGGCTGATTACCCACCTTTTTATCTTGGACAAGGTCATCACAAGGCTCTTGATCGATTAAGGTTTGATCATATTCTTCATCAATAAAGAGGGGTGATAAATCATCAATCCACTTAAGTATAATCTCCTCTTGAGTTGGCAGCTCTAAATTTTCCCTAATTTTCTAATCTGAGACATTATCCTACTTTTCATTCCCATCACTCAAATCTACCACACTCAGTTGATCAATCTCACCCAATAATTCTAGACACAAGTGTTGCCACTAGTCTTCTAATGGATCCTTAACCCCAATACCATAGCATTATTATGAATTTTACTAACCAAATAATCTCCTATGAAAATATCAGCTAGTGTTTCACTTGCCTCAACTACATCATTAAGGCATTAGAGCTGCCTTTTATCACTCAATTCCTACTTATGCTTACCTTCTAATCCATCAAGGTGTATAGGAGTTACAATTTGGATTTCTTATTCATAGACACTAGAAGTGTCTTCTCTAAGATGCCATTGAGGCTTAGCTATAACCACATCACTGTCAATCTCCTGAATGATCAAACCTTCCTTTATCAACTTAGATAATTTGTCCACCATGCTGGAATGGTCCAATTTTGAATTCAGTGTACTTAATTTATCTTGAAGAGAGGAGGGGGTGGGTGGGTAGTAAATAACATTAAGTTTCTTGATGTTTGGAAGGGTATTTTTCCAATTAGGGATCTTTAATGCTCTTTTGGGAATCACTTGGGATTGAGAAGATATGTGAAAAGGGGGAATAGGTGTTTGAGTAATAGTAGATGAAGGATCAATAACAAATTTTACACCTACTTTTCCTTCTTTATCCTCCTTATCAAGGGTAGGCATGATGAAATTAGGATCCATGGCCCATGAAGGCTTCCATGTGGGAATCACCTCAAGTGTTTTTGGTAGGCATGGGATCTTGAGCATAAGTGGATTGCATGGGATCCTCAATTTCCAAATGCCATCCAATGCCTTCAGAGTATGCTTCAAGGTGCTTGAAAGCAGTCCCATCGGGTATGCCATAATTGTTAACACTCCAGGTTGTACCCTAACTAAAAGGAGGAGTGTTTAGGTTTTTCTTAAAAATTTGGACTAACATGAGAATGGTCTAAGACCATGGCTTGCCTATATCTAGACTAGACCTCTAGGATTTTTAATGAGGCTAGCTCCTCTGATACATCATTTTGTACCTTTGCTTCTAAAACCTAAAATTGGTTGGGGTGAAAAGGGAGAAGGATTTGAAAAAGTAAAACCTATTCTAAGTTGTGGTGATGCACCATAAAGATTATCCATCCACTCATACTTGAGCCTCTAAAACACTAGTGAGATAGAAATAAGTAATGGGACATATGACTCCAAATGCCTATCATGCATCAACATTTCATGAAGAGGTTTATTAAGTGAGAAAAACCTAAGGGAGATGATAGAGAGGCCTAGTTCAATGCACTAATCCAGTCAACATGTCCACTATTAGCTTCAGTTAAATGACATTAAACACTAAACATAACTTGCATAACCAAACAATCTACTAGCTAGGTGGGATTAGGACTTGGTAAGGGAGAAAGCTCTAACACTTATGTCAATCAAAACTAGCATGAACACACTACTCTAATATCATGAAATTTAAAAATAGTCACCTTATTTATATCAAGAGGTTACAAGGCTCAATTTTGGTAGAGTTTATTCATACCCAGGGGAGGGATCCAAAATAATAACTTGAAGGATATACTTATAGCAAAAGTGAATCAAGAGAGAGGGGACTTTGGCATACAAAGAATGGAGGAAATCCATCTAGATCAAGGAGTAAGGTGGTAGCCTTTGATTGTCTTTTACATGCATGTCTTGATCAACAAACAGACCTCTTATTGTCCCACTAATCTCTGAGCTCCTCTCATTATCTAAGAGTGTTCCTCTATAGACAAGGGTTTGTTACATGATGGTCAAGTCTATTTTAGTAGAATTAAAGCCCCTAACTACCTCTCTAAGTACCAACTCACCACCTCGGGACCCTAAGTCCACCTACCATGCTTATGAGGATTAAATCCTCAAGTCTTGATACTAAAAATTATACCATGTCTTGGGTGATGGAGTACCTACTTTTTTGATGATGGGCATCCTTGTATTTATTTCATATTTGTTCCTTTCCCATATCTAGATCACAGGTCCCATCTATAGATGGAAAACCAATCTAAGGACATTGGTTTTCCCTATAGTCTTCTATATTAAATGGACACATAGACCATTTAACACCTTTTATATTATAATAGGTTTAAATAAATCAATTATATCTCTATAGGGACTGATAATTCATTATACATGGATCCTTCTTTAACCTAGCAAACCAATCACAAGAAAGAACAATGTAAGCTCTAACTTATCAAACCAAAGATCAATATAAGATCCAATGGTGGTCCCTTCATATTATCCATTCTTGATTGCATCAATGATGTTGGGAAGACCCTACAAAGTCTTGCCTTCTATGGTAAAAAATGGATTCTTGACCTCTGTCAAAAACCTTGGTCTCACCTTCACTCTAATTAGATGTCAAAATATGGCTTGGATCATAAACACATTGACCCAACTCACTTTATTAATTTGCCTATGCATAGATACCCATGAGCCATCGATCTTCTTCTAGTTGAATGCGCTTGTGCCACTTGTCATGCACACATTTGTTCTTCAAATTCATTGACCATTTTGACTCATGTTTGCCATTAGATATGAAGGTACAATATAATGCATACCATTGATTAATTGGGACCCATTATTTGAAAGGCAATGGCTATTCCATGGTCTTAAAATTGACATCCTCACTCCCATCATTTGACATTCATGTAATCATCATTTATGGTTGCATGACTATCAAATTTAAGCTCAATACTATTGTGTTGCTCTATCTTTAAACTTTATGTTTGCACAACTGCCATTCATCATTCCACATAACATTATTGACATCCCATGGACTATCAAATTTAAACATAGGTATATTTTTTCCCAAGCCTTATTTTGACATTTGCACAAATTTATTATGCTTTTTGACAACTTTGAAATCTTGGATCCTAAAGCATGAGAATTGTGAAGGAACCAGAATTTTAGGAGATGCTCAAGAGGCCAAAAGGAGAAAACCCATTTGATCCACTGGTCTCAAGAGCTTTTAAAATAGAGATATTTAAAGTTTAATATGGTTGGTCCATAACTACTACTGCATGATGTCCTGGTGACGAGCGAGCTCAAACAACTAAGTATGGGGAACTTAGTAAAAATGTCTAGAAGCCCATCTTTGCACATAGATAACTTTGTTTGTGCTTTGATGAAGGACCTCAAACTTGGTACATAGAAACTTGGGACCAAGGTGAAAAAACCCATGTAGTCACCTTCATTTACAACTATTGCATGTGTGAGATTTATCTTTGTGAAAGTGCTCAGTCAACTTTATTTGAGCTCTCTTGAAAATGGCTAAGTATGGGAAAACATGAAAAATGTGATTGAGAGGCCAACTTTGAATCTCCATAAATTTTGATGCACTTGGATGGAGGACATGAAATTTGGCACATACAAACTTGGTATAAAATTGAAAAACCCCATATGACTAATTATTCTTGACTTATCCACATGTATGAGATCTGGCCTCAGCAACCTACCCACTTGTACTTTCTGCCATTAGACCCAAAATGTCAAGATAAATACAATGAAGGACTAGATGAACTCCATGAACTTCCATATCTAATCCGAGCAATTTTTACGCCTTATAGGGGCTCTAAAACTCTAGACCATGTTACAAATGTTAAAAAACACATGAGAACCTACATGTTTTCTTCTACTTTGCAATCTTGGACCCCTTTTCAAGTCTTGGATCTACCTCTTCATCAAACCATGCAAAATCTTCATATGTGGACCAAAATTGGCCAACATGTATGTAATACCCATTCTTCTCCTTCAGCTTGCATGAGAAACTAAGATCTATAATGCTTCAAGGTTACCATTTTAGTTTATCCTTCTCTTTCAACTTGCATAAGCAATCAAGCTTTGTAACACTCTAATGTTACCATTTTAGGTTATCCTTCTTTTTTAGCTTACATGAGCACCCAAACTTTGTAACACTTGAAGGTTATCATTTTAGGCTATCCTTATCTTTTAGCTTGCATAGGTAACCAAACTCCACAATGCTCAAAGGTTACCATTCTAGGATATCATTCTCTTTCATCTTGCATGAGTAACTAAACTTTGTAACGTGTGAAGGTTACCATTTTAGGCTATTCTCCTTTGGATTGTGCGAGTAATCAAACTCCACAACTCCTAGTCATTACCATTCTAGGCCCACCATCAGTATTTATTGAACCTATTATTAAAGAATGCTCATTTGATGAACCACTGTTTGTTGATCCCTTCTTCAATAGTCTAATTTTTGGAGAGCCTATTATTGAACCAAAAACCATTGCTCAACCTGAGCCAATTGTTAACCACTTTAGAAATTTTGTGTCAATATTTGAGCCTCAATAACAATCATTACCTCTTCAAGAACCATCTTATGAGGCCCAAAATGTGTTCAAAGTTGATATTTTGCATCCAATTATAAACCAAGTCCATGATGTTATTGTTGAAACACCTATTTGTGATGAGTTAACATGTGATGAATCACCCTTTGATATTATACCTATTGTCAAGGAGTCTCACTCTGATGATCCAATATTTTTTGAGTTACTTCTTAATGATTATAACCACCTTTGGGCAAATCATTGCCTTGAACATTATCCTATTTTTAAAGAGCCCCATCCCTTTGACAAGCCAGTCTCTATAGAATTATCTCTTGACCTTTTTCCCCTCATTGAGGAGTCTCACTTTGACAGAATTTTTTTTGTTGAAACACCCTTCAAGTGGTTCCATCTCTTTGAGGGGATTCACCTAGATGAGGTAGTCTACATTGAACCCTTCTTAAATGAATCAATTTTCAAAGAACCCATTATGCCATCATGGGCCATTACTTATCCAAGATCCAAAATTCAACATAATATTATTATATAAACATCAACATCAGATGAAGAATCACAATTAGAGTCAGGTTCCCTTTCTGAATCGACATCAAATTTAGCATCAAAAGTAGAAGCACTATAAAAATAAACATTGGATTTAGAGTCCTTTGACTCAGATTCAACTTTAGAATTAGAATATAGTAGTGGTTATTAAAACATTAGTTACACTTATCTTGCAAATCAATTTGAATATATTTATTATCCTTCTATGGTTTTTGAGAATGATTAATTCAACATTGACATAAGTTCTCCTAGTATCTTCTATGAGGATCATGTTGCCTTTCATAATTCCATTATCACCACCAAACATAACCATTATATTGACATTTCATGTCACACAAGTGCCATTTGGGACCGATAATATCACACTTTGTTGAAATGCATCCATGGTGACATATTAGGTGTAGAATATAAGGGGGTCAAGACCACATTCATTCAGAAGAAGAACAATCTCTTAGTGAAACCTTTTCGAAGGTGCTAGAGGATGATCAAATTTTAAACACAACATCTTTTATTGAAACCTTCTCGAAGGTGATAAAATATAATCAAAGTCAAATGTTAACATATCTTCGTGAAACCTTCTCAGAGTCACTATGGGATAGTAAAGACAAATTCATTGGTGAAACCTCTTCAAGGTGCCAATAACTAAGCACAAAAATTCATCATTACTTGATGAAGACAACATTAAAGATGAAATCAATACAACTTACAATCTACAACATAATCATATGGTATCTAATATCAAGCCTAAACAACAACAAAATTTGGTGGTCCTATCAAGAGCATATTCAGAAGTCTTTAGCCCCACCACAACCAAAATTATGTTGAATTTAGAATCAACAACATTGTGTGTGACTGAAAATCCTAGTCTTCATTTGTTTCCCAACCATTATACACTACATTATCATCGACATTTTCATTACCAACTTATACTATTTATCTTTTGCCAACATTATTTACCATCCTTGGAAGTACTTTCCTTTACATAGATTACAAAGATATATTATTTTGACATTTGAAGGAAACAACATCAATGACCAACAAGGATCACAACCACATTATTGAAGTCCAAATCTACAATGTGTTCTTGATAGAAAATTTATTTAGATGAGGTGTTGGTTAGAAATTTTTATGATTACCCTAGTTGTCTCATATGTTGACTAGGATGTGCATCTCCACGTCAGCAAGAGCAGTTATTCAAAAATGGTGTTGGATAGCAATTTTTATATGATTGATTATTCTACTTATCTCATATACTGATTAGGATGAACATTTCCACATCAGTAAGAGTAGTAGATCCATTTTTCATTTGGCATTTACCCTTATATTTCCTTTACCTCATCTCTTTGGAGTACCTCTATAGACCATTTCATTTTAGGCATCTTATACCATTGTGTCCCATTCACCATGTTGTTTGAACTACATTGACTTGAGGTCATTAAGGACTATGTAGGCAGTGCTCAATTTCTATGGAGCTTAGCTCGGTCACCTTTACCATGCTCTTATCATTTTATGAGTAATTTTTAAGTTTGAATACTCTTGCCATTTTGCGATCAAATTAAGCCACACTTTCACTATTTTATGAGTAAATTAAGCCATTCTCTGGCCATTTTGTGAGCAAATTAAGTCACACTCTCACCATTTTATGTGCCAATCATCACTTGGGGGTAACCCTTTTGTAATTATAAGCCAATTTTTTTTTTGAATGATGTATCATATCCCATTTTATTATACCATTCTTTTATTATTAACTAAAACCTATTTTTAGCGATTCTACCCAACCCTTTTTGATCTTATTTCTTTTGGTTCATCCTACACTTTTCACAGGGGGATTCTAATTTAGTTTCAATAGTTTTTTAGAATTCCATGTTTAAATGATAGTTTATGGAAGTAGTGTGATAGTTGATCTAGAAATTTATCTTTTATTTACATTTTATCTAGTGTTGTTGATTATAATCGCCTATGGGCAAATCAATATTTTATTTTGTACCACTAATTATAAATGCCTTTGAACAAATTAGTATTATGATGTTGTTTCCTAATTAAAATGACCTATGGGAAAATTAGGAACAATTCCCTTTTATAATGCATTATTGCATCTCTGGGTCATTACTATTGTCATTTTTCTGGCCATTAGCCTTTATTTGCAAACTTGTTGTGACTTGGTCAGTTTTTCACTTCCTTTTGTGTGGGTAGAATTACTATGAATTGAGGTCCTAATGGGACTACGTCAGCCATGTTTAATTCATGTTGAGGTCATCTCAGTCCTCCATTTCTATATACTCACTATTTTACAAGTAATTTAACATTGGTATGCTCTCATCATTTTGTAGGTACTCATCTAAACACTCTCATCATTTTTCAATCCCATATCCTAATTTCCTCTACAACATCAATCTTGTCTTCTTATCATCACTTTTATTCTATCCCATTTCCTAGGAGAAATATATTTGGCTTGAAGCTCATGTTGGATCTCATGTCCATGGAACTATGTAGGCAACATCCACTTGTCTCATACATTTTGAATCAGCTCAGCCACCCACTTCCTTTTCTTCTTTTTCCCCCATTTTATTTTGTTTGTGCTTATTTGAATATTATTGTTTTGGTATTTTGTGTTCTTGTTTTGTCTTGTTATTTGTTTTGTTTTCCAAGTACATCTTATTAGTACACATGGATCTTGTTTATTCATATCTTTCTTTCATGTTGCTTATTAAGTTGTTCTTTCTTTGCTTTTATACATTCTTATTCCTACTTAAATCTTGATTGTTCATATCTTGATTTTAAGTTTGGTTACATTTGTGTTTTTTTTCTCTTTGTCTTTATTTCTATTTAAATGTAAATCATTGTAACTATGATATTGGTAATTTTTATCATTATCTTTAGCTATAAATATTCACATTTGAACCAACTCATTGCAATCAAAATACAATGTCATTATAGGTCACTCATACTTCTTATGCATAATTTCATTTTGATAGAGCAATCACCAAGTGCTTTGGATCCAAGTCTCAAAATCAATGCAACTCTGAAGATCATCTTTCAATGCACTAATGAAACTAAACACCAATGGATTTAGCACAAGACTCTATGCAATACATGCATCTCTTAGAATACATTGAGTCTAATCAAATGGTGGTATGTATTTCTTTTATTCTTCATTTCTCACTCCATTTTCTCCCACTTCTGGGTGAATTACATTAGATTGAGGTCCTTATGGACTATGTTGGTAGTCCTTGGATACATGACATATCTCAAGTTATCTTAACCTCCTTCATTCTTCTATTCATCTCTTTCACCACTTTGTACATCCTTGTATGCCTGGTTTTTATTGGCTTATTTAGTCATTAAACCATCACATCTATGTTTGCACCCACTCATATGTAATCTATGAATTAGTTTATATTCTTAAGCTATGCTTGCCAATTTTCCCTACTAGAGCACAACATTTTGACCCATTATCGATCAAATCATCCCTATTAGGGCATAATTATTATCAAGTGATCAAAATCATCCCTACTAGGGAAAATTTGTTTTATCAACTAATCAAATTTACTTTACTGGGGCACATTATTATTTCCTTTCTCTAGATCAATGATCTCCTTTTTATTATAATTCTAAGCTCTACATCTTTTCCCCTTGTTTTGGCATGTTCTTAAAGTATGCAACTTGTCTTGGGATCGATCATTCCCTAAGCATGCAGTTTGCACCCTCTTTTGGATGTGTTCAAAGTGTGTTGCTTATATTTTTAGATTCCATCCTTCCCAATTCCCCCTGCCTTTGGGTCCCATTATATTATAATAATATTTTGATAATTAATAATCAACACATGCAAGCATTAGCTCAATATGGATTTAATCTCATCCATGGGTTAATTTCACTTTCTATCTCTTTTTGAGAGTCCATCCCTCTCTTTCATCCTCCTATGTCCTCTTAAGAGGGAATCATGGGTTATTTCTTTCTGAATTCTTCATGACAACTCTATTATTTGAAAAGATGTTGCTTCACCTAAATGTCTCTCCATGCCTTCTCAAGCAAGGGTAAAATATAGACATCTAATTCCTAACACCATTGTGTTGAAATTATCAATCTTACTTGAAATGCACTTAATGCACAATTTAAGCCAAAATCACTTAAACATGTTAAATGGTTCGAGCTTGTCATATATAAGTGTCTATTTAGGATAATCTATCCCTAAATGGGGTAATACATTTTATGTGATTATTAAATTTTCTCAAGTCGTTTTGAGTCAAAATGATGAAAATGTAGTTATTTTATGTTGATAATATCCTAAATGGGATATTGGTCTATACACAATTGAAATCATCTTCTAATTCCACTCCAACCAAATTATGACCAATTAATATGGCATTCTAACTGGTTTGATTATTTATGTGCAACCAATTTTTAAAAAATTGCATAAAACTTAATTAATCTCACTTAGGAAAATTAATCCAAATTAAAATCTTAAGTGAAAAATACATGGAAGTTATTGAACATATTTTAATTACAAATTGATTTCTAATACATGCATCATCAAATGACATCATTTTTGGGGTGGCATCCATAAGCCATAAATGCAACAAATATTAGCTTTAAGGCCTTCCATGCCTCTTTAATGTCTCTTCCTTCTAAATATCTATGAGGTTATTTATGGATATTATCTCTAAAATTGAATTAATTCATGGCCACACATATTTATCTCAAGATGGACAATTATGGTTGATTCTGATCAATTTTAAAAATATATAAACAGGAGGGCCAAAACCACCATTTTTAAGTTTCATTTGTGTAAGCTTATTATGCATAATTCTCTCCATAACCTTTCTTTGTGTAGTTTTGTAATGCTTAATTTTATATAAGATAGCTTCAATATAAGCATAATATTATTTTAAATATCATGATCCTAGTTTCATTGGTGACTTGAGAAGATGGAGGAGTTGTGCCTTGCATCACTACTAAAGACTTGAACACCAAATCAAGGGGAAAATCACATTTTGAGCTGCATTTGGAGAATGAGATGCTCTTGGGAAGATTTTGTGTATGTGATTTCTTTCAATATCTCTTAATTGTCATTTTCAAAACTCCATCGAAAGAGTTGGCTTATCTAGTTATGTTCTTATGTATTTTCTTAAGTTTTCTTGACTAATGCTTGATCTAACTCACTTTGGACTCCATCTCTACATGTTGCTTCTTGCTTTCTATCTATTTTACCCTATTTTTTATTAAACACTAAATGAATTAAGAATTTTTATTGTGTATATAAATATAAAATTAGAAATATTAGAATACTAAAAGTGTAAAATAATTAATTTTTTTTTTATAAAATAATAAATATAGAAAGTTGTTATTTTAAGAAAGTACTAAGGGATATACTTACTTTATAATTCGATATTAGTCAAAAAAATTAATTTTTTTTATAAAAAATAAAATAAGAGGTGGCTATGCAAGCTAAGTATCAGGAACATAATCAAAAATGAAATCTATATAGGTTTGATATAAGTGAAAAGTAGCATAATGTGCCCAATTTTGGTGACCATAGACTTGTCCCAATTGATTATGACATACTATAATCAAAAGATGATAGAGAATGGAGAGATCTAGAGATGATATGTCAGAAGCAAAACTAGAAAATGTATCTATAAAATTATATTGTAAGTGTATGGTGGCACAGTGCACCCTATTTTGTTGACCACAAATTTCTCCCAGTCAAATGTGACATATAATTGATTCTCTCACTACCCGTACATGCATAAATTAAGTTTTGGTGCATCTAAAAATTTGTAATATCATGAAAATTACCTATAATGACCAAACCCTAGTTTCATTCACACAAAAAAAATGAAATTAAATGGGAGGTATCAAGCCAAAGGGATTAAGTTATAATAACCTTAGTCAATCCATGTTTAAAGACCAAGCACTACACTACATTGCCAATATTTTGAAGAGGACTCAAACTCAAATGTAGTTCTCCCATTTATATGTGTGTGTGTGTGTGTGGAAATATGAATTAAAATCTAGATGTTCTTTCCCTTATTTTATCCTTAGCACAAGTATGTAGATGAAGATTTGGATTTGAATATTTTTTTAATATACCTATAAATAGAACATGAAAATATTTGAATAGATTTTGAGACTAGGGATAACTATCCTTAATGCCTTATAGAATTCTTATATTTATAGATGTATATGCTTTTTTGGGGGAATTATTTGTGTGAAAACATTGACCCAAAATAAGATCCAATAGAAAAAAATAAGAATAAAAGTAAACATGCCTCGAAATAAGTTGTAAAATTTATGCTTGGACAAGTCCAACCTAAATGGAAAAAGCCATAGGTTACCCTTATCCAGTTATTACAAAATTTTCCAAAAAAATAGAAGACCAAGACAAAGGATCCCCATGACAAAGTTACAATATAAATGATCAATAGATAAACTTATAATAATATATAAAGACTCAAATAAAATGTGCCTAGATGTCTCTTTCACTATCAATAGTCTATGTATACAAAGTTTCAATAATTGGCATTAAGAATGGGCTTGTACCAATTTTGGGTGTTTAAATTTTCCCCTTATTTATTCTAGTAATGAAATTTCTAGATTAAAGGAAAGAAATAAAACTTGACTGTGTATGATACTTTATCTTTTGTTTTAGAATTATGCTTTTTGTGTTAACTATGTTATAACTGAATCTACAATAACACATGTAGTAGTCAATGTCCATTTATAAAAATCTAGGAAATCTGAATTTTTAATTTTCAAAGGTAAAGATCAAGGAGAGAGTACACTTTTATGCATATTTTATTATGTTAATTATGGATAACGCCAATGTCATTCCAAGCAAATAAAGGATTCTTTTTGTCCTATTCATGTCCTGACCAAATAAAAGAGCAATCACTTGAATAATAAATGGAAGTTAAATGTTTCATTAGTTGTCACTATACCCATGACCATATTAACCTACTAATAGATTGGGGAAGATTTACCCCTTTGTTGAATCACCTAGAGAATGTAGTTGCTTATATTGAAGTGTTTAAAGAGTTGAGGGTTAAACAGTTGAGAGTGATCAAATCTCAACTTTTAGATATGATTAATCGAGATCTATTGTTGTAAAGATGCATCATCCAAATTCTCATGAAAGGTATAGTACCAATGCATTAACCCAAAATATATGGAACCATTTTAGGTTTTTTATAAGTGATTCCAAGGTCAATGAGTGTCAATAGACTCAGACATACACCACCCACATAGATTTGAATCACACCACTGTAGATGGATCTAGATTCTTTACTTGCATGATTGAAATGGAATGAATTTTATTCACTCCCCCATCATGAACATATTTCTCATATAATTTGATTTTAAATGAAGATTTTACCTTTGAATTTTCAATTTTTTCTTGTTGAACTTTAAAACTTTATATTTTATGTTTTTGCCACTTTGAATAAGCATGATTAATTAACATGCCCTCTTTGAATATTTGATAATGATATAAAATGATATGCATATATATGTTTAATTAAAACTATATTTTCAACCTATATTTGTGATCTTATAACTAATTTTTCATATGCCCATGCATATGCATTCAAGTGTGTATGATTAAGTCTTTAAAATGTGAGTGCATATGTATGTCACATGCCCCCAAAATCTATGATAATATTTATCATATGTTGGGTTTATCAATCATTTTTAACCTTTCAAAACATGTATTCTTCTTAGAAAATATGATTTTGAATCTTTGAAAACCTATACTCTGTATTTTTTTAAACTTGTATTATAGATTTTTGTCAAGTGGGTGCATATGCATGTCATTTACACTCAGAATTTGAATCAATGTGATAATATATATCATGTGCTTGCCTCTTTAATTAGTTTGAACATTTGAATAATATGTACTCTATTATATAATCTTATTTTTACCTTATTTACATCTATGTAGTTTGTCTTTTGATTACATTTGTATGTCATGTGCCCCTAATATTAATGTGTGCAATTTTGAATCTTTCATAGTCCTATAGCATGTGACCTGATTTAAACCATTCTCAATCCTATATAGTTTGTTGAGATATATTGTATAATAGGACTGTTTGATACCCCCTTTTGGTGTGACTCATGAGAGAATCAAGTGCATTACAACAAAATAATAGATTGTATGTTTTACAATAGATTTTGTTTAGACATAAAGTGATTTTTTTTTTAATTGAGTGTTTTTATTAAATTATGATGATTTATAATATTTGAAAAAAAAAATTGAAGGCTCAAAAATATGTGAAAGATAATGCATAGCAGTGAATAAGCATAAAATTTGGTATTTTTGAAAAGGTTGATTAGTGATTTAAATATTTAGGGTTATGAATTTAAAGCCCGAGGTTATTAAAGGGTCTGAGTATAGTAAATTAGGGTAGAAATATCCAATAAATATAGCCACTAATTTGTAAAAAAATTGACCTATTTTGACCTTTCTAAAAATAGTAATAAATAATGTAAATAAGTACTTAGCTATAAATAGACTTAGATGGATGATATAGAGGCTAAAAACTGGCATAGAAGCTAGACAGAGTTTTGTAAATAGGATTTAGATTTTAGAATCTTTCCTAGATAGTAGAACCTTAATTGGATAGTAGTGCCATATGGCATTAGTGTCTTCATTTAGCACTGATGTCCTATTTATGAATGATTTTTGGGTTTTGTAGATTAGGTCTTAGTCTAGCTTTGGTCCAAATTTCATGTCTATGCAATCAATATTTTTTTATATAGATTTGTTCCTCTAAAAACCATAGGTTGCCATACTTATAAGGGTTAGTGGGTCTGATGTGCTAGATGTGTGATCCACACCCCTATGTGTGCATTCTATCTACATACAAATACTCTGAAGAGGGATCGTGCTCAATGTAGTTTTCCCACCTAAGTGCTTGTTGCATGTGTAAGTGAATGCTAGAATGCTTGAGTGTGAATTTATGAGAGGATGCCTTGGAGATCACTTGAGATCTAAATACCTACGTTAAGGATGGATTATTGAATTTATGGGTTGAGTCAATATAATATTATAAGAATTTAGAGCTTTCACTTATTGTGAAGTGGTACTTTTGTGTGCTTCTTTGTGATAATGTCTATTTAGCATGTAACAGTGTGAGAATAGTGTTTATATAGTGTTCTGATAAAAATGACTTGGGAGGGTGACTTAAAAATAGGTCTAAACTAACCCTATTCCTCTCAAGAAGATGTAAATTACCTTTTAGAGGGTATAGGGACCTAAATCACTAATGAATTATTCCATTATGGGTCTCATGTGGTGTTATATAGGCATGGGTGTTATTTCTAGTTGTCATGTGACTAAAAGTGGATCAAAAGGGCCCTTAAGATGGGTCAAGTGTTATACTAAGGGTAAAGTGACCTCAAGTAGACATATAAGGCATGATATTCAATTTTAGATGATTTGATTCCCCCCGATTTATTCTAGAAATGCATCAAAGTGAAATGACTAGGATAAAGGAAAAATAAGCGTACTTAGACTTACCTAAGAGGTGAAGCCCATGAATATGGATTTGAGTATGTGAACCATGTTCCATTTCAAGTCTTAAAAATAAAATGTGTGTAGATTAGTCCTTACTTATGAGATATCAAAATCAAAATACAACACTAAATAAATAGATAAGAAAGAGGAAATGAATGAATGTGCCTCACTGGGTACATGAACCAATGCATAAACCTAGTGAAAACCTATATGTGTGTGTAGATAATGATCAATCGATGAATAGATTGGACTGATTTGATGTATTATTCAATCCTCATGTGTGGGTGGATCAATAACTCAATCTAGTTTTGACTCCATCATTAATCACCCCTGTTTAGTGGATCATGACTTGTGAGTAGCTTGGATTTGATTGATGGTGTGTCTAAGCCTCTCATGTAGGTGGCTCAAGAACTTGAGTAGACTATGACTCCATCATTGCCTACCCATGTTTAGTAGATGCATATAAAACTAAACCTACATGATGTAACTAGAGATGTGTAATTGTGTATGTCAGCTTTCCATCCACTAAGCAATATTACCTGGCTCTAGGCCACTCAAGAATGCCAAACATTATAGATAGATTAAGGCATGAATCTAGTGTATAACCTTAAACATGGTGTCTAATGTGTATAATGTAGAGAATGACATGGAGTTTATCATTCCATCTAATCAACCAATGTATATATGAGTAATAGAAAAAATGTGTTGTGCATATGCCCTCAAATCTAATATTTGAGTATATGGTTTTTGGATTAAGTTATAATGATTTATTTATGAGCATCTAAACTAAAATAGGAATGATCATGTCATTCATGATGACCCCAATATGAGCAATTTTTTATGAATCTAAGTTATCCTAAGCCAAAACTGGTAATCTATAACTTAACCTATGTAGATTGGACTATACTTGCTTTACTTTTTTGGTAAATTTGGATTTTTTTGAAACTAAGGCTATTGGATAGTAGCACCATATCTTGGATAGTAGAGCTATGTGGTGATAGTGTCCCTAATTGGGTGCTAATGTCAAAATATTTTTGATTTTTTTAAGTGTAACTAATCTTTATGTCACTATTTCCCACTATGTTTTCTTGAAATTACTTTATGTTTTGTGCCTATGTGTCAAAAATTGTAATCCAAGTGGATTTAGATAGCCCGATCTTTGTGATAAACCCCGATGAATGCCCCCTCTTTTGAGGGGAGTTGTTGAACTTGTACAAGAACTATCCTTAAAAGAAAAGGCTCTGTAAAAGGTGTGTTACTCATAGCATATATGATATCTACATAATAAACCAATATGAAGTGCATACATAACATTGAAAGGTAAACTAATCTAAGCATAAGTTTTTAATGTGCGATGTATGTTACATTTAACATTTACAAGGTTGTCACGATAGATATAATAATGTCTATGAATAATAAATCTAAGTATAAACTAAGTAAATACCTTAGGGGATGGGGTATTATGTCCATCATAGCACCCAATTAGGAAGGGGAGATGCATGAGGTTCCTCATGGCATATAAAATTGGGGTGTGTAACAAGCAAGAGACAAGTTTCATGGCCATGATGCATGCAAATTAGGCTAAGGGGCCAAAATACAAAGAACTTGGGAACATGTCATTAAATTTGAGAAATCAAGACATACAAGGACATGTTCAAATGTCCACATATGCAAATAGCAAACAAGATAGCTTAGAGCCACATGGAATGACATGTTAAAATATTTGTATACACAATCAAGAAGTCACATACAAGGACATGGGCATATGTCCAAATCATACATACAATGAAAAGAAGTGGCATAGAGCCATAGAGCAATGGAATATTCAAATTCCCTCGAATAGAAGAAGCACAGAGACACAATCAATTCTAAACTAAGAAAATTAGAAATGAAAAATGCATGAACATGTGGTAAAAATCTATATAAGAGATAAGATGTACATAAACTGAGTCTAAAGTACTAGTAGCTAGAAAAAAAATGAGTAGGTGTAGGATGATCAATATATAGATATGACAATGCTAAATATATGATGTAGAGTTTAGAAATATGTAACCTAGCAATTGAAACTATGTAAATAGGTGAATGTATCAAATGAAGAACCCATGTATCTATGTATATGCCCCCATTGGCTAGATAGTAACAAATTTGGATTTGTTTAGTGTACCTAGGTCCTATAAGTATCTTTAAACAATTAACAAGAATAAGTGAAACAATGTGTGTATGATAAAAATTGACTATACTTAGATAGCTAGCATATGTAGTGTTTGAAAAATATAAGAGATGTAAACATGACAATGCATATAATTTATAATTTAAGTTTTTAAAAGTAAATATTTGAATGTTTTTGTGTTTTGACATATTATATTATTTCTATATTTTTTGTATATATTCTACTATGTACAATAAGGGAGAAACATAATAAACAATGAGTCTCATGAGAGACTGACTATCAATGTGGCCTATATAAAATGAAGGAACAATAATCATGTGTGTTGTATGAAAAGGTAATTGAGGTCCCATAACCTACTATAATAAGTGATATATAGTTGTAACTAACTATGGTTGGTGTTAGGAATTCATGAAGTTGACTAGGGTGTCCTGTGAATTGTAGGAGTCTTAGGGACCCATCTGGTAGAAGATGTTGTAGCTGGCATGGGTGCCTTGTGATGAGAACCCTAAGAACTTAATAACACTGATCTCAGAAGGAAATGGGTAGAGGTATTCCATCTAGAATATACAACATATCTCTGATGTAGGGGTCTCTCTAATAATGGTATTTATGGGGGAGTAATTTTACATGGTAACACTATAAGAGTAGACCTCACATACACAGGTGGCCCAACCAAAGTTTGTAGTGTACTAATGGAAATTGTGCTCAAAATTATAACTCTTGGTTATCAAATATATGGTACTATAGTATGATATATGCCAATGATATTGTGTAGGGGGTTTGTATCCTCTATAGTAATTTGATAGGATGGTGGTGGTGGATGCGTCTAATAATTATAGTGAACACCTAAAGTGTTGCATGTCACATTAATTGTATGTTTTGAAAATTGATACAAAAATATTTTCAATGCCTTATCTTATGTTTATTTAACATTGGGTGCCTCTTTGGGTGTTCCCACATTAATGATGTTGACCTATATTAAATCTTGTATCTTATGATTCAAGCTGGTGCATCTAGTTTTAGTATGCCCTAGTGCCCTTTGATAGTTGCAGAATGTATTAGAATCATAGCTCTTTGATAGAGGCCATGTCATATCAACCTATTTGATGAGAGGGAGAGATATGACATTATTGGAATAAAAATCACTAAGAGGGTGGAGGGGGGTGAATCAGTGTTTAAAACTTTCATTCAATTATACCTTAACATTTGTTGAACCATCAAAGCAATACAATGATATAACAATGCATAAAGAACTAATCATATGAGCATGAAACAAGAGCATAACAAATAAAACACATATATTAGTGGCAAACCCTCAAGGGAAATTAAAAACATTGTGATCCCTACAAATGGAATACTTTCGTAAAAGACAAAAGATCAATTTTTTTTTAGCACCAACTCAACTTGGAACTCCAACCCCAATGAAGTCAAACACCCATTTGACTTGGATTTAGAAAGCACCCAATTTAAAGTAAGAAATAAATCCCTAGATTAATTAGAACCAACTCATCCACCTCATCACACCTATAATATGCTATCATGGTCTCATTTTAGTAACTCCTTCTGCTCTCCAATCAATATTTCATTCACTTATATTGCTTACATCAAAATAGGCCTAAACTGCCTTGTATATATACAAGACTCATGGTCACACACCACTTGGTCAGCCACACACCTTCAAAGTCTTAGGTCATCCATATAATAGGTCTTATAACACTTTATGAACATGTTTCAAATTAACTTTGGACCCCTTTTGATCTGCAACAACTCAATTAGGCCTCATTTCTTTTTTAGGCCTCATTTCTTTTTTAGGCCTCATGGAGACCTAATTGCATTAGGTTTATCTTCTTAACATCAAAGCTTGATTCTTTTAGGCCCAGGTGGAATTATAAAACAAATAAAAATAATTCAATAGATTATAAATATACCTATACTAACCTCCTCCATGCTTGGTTAGACATGTGTCTTTCATTCATACCTTGAAACCTTCTTTAGGACAAATTGCCCTATTAGGCATGTGTACAGTCAAAAATCTATCTTGCAAGAATGAAGCTCAAACACTCATATAAAACTTAATCATAATAAATGAAACATATATACATATGTTCCATGAATTCAATATTATTCAAAAATGCTTGTAATACCTTCACTCAGGTCATAAAGGCTCAAGATTATCTCTTCAACTCACTCACTCAAAACTGTCAATTTACCTCAAAGACTAGTCATAGTGACTTAGACCTCCAATACTTGTGTAGAAACTTTTCATGAATCTTGATGCATGTATATGGTATTATGGGATCTCTATACCATACTAAAATAGAAATATCATATGTTCTAATGGCAAATATTGGTATTGAAAACCAATTTCTTGACCTTATATCACACAGTCTTATCTAAACCAAACAGGTCAACTTATAAGCAACTTTTTCACCATATTCACTGACATCAAAAAATTATTTAAAGAATGAACATAACTTAAAATTCATAAATAAACTCTTCATGTACTTCATTTCATCATCCTAACATGCTCAAATCCTCAAATCTATCTTCTCATCTCTACTTGGGTTTTTCATTGATCACACCATTAGGTCTATCTATGACTGGCTATCTTGGATGACCAATTTAGCACAATTAAAGGGTGAAACCTATCCAAAAATTATCATGGGAATATATTATGAGTCTATAGCTTCTTTTACCATTCATTTTCTTTTCTTTAAAAATGTAACTTTTGAGAGCTATAATAACTTCTTGACAAATAAGCATGTATCTATGCATTTTCTCTCTCATCTAACTAACCACCACCACCTGGACGTACCTAGGAGAGTTTACTGCATGATCCAATATCTTTTTTATGAATTTGAGTCCATTCTAAGCTTATTTGAATAAGATATTTTGCATTAGATCTTTATTAGGGTTTTAGGGAGTTTTAACACAGGTTTTGGTGTTAACGATTATTTATAAAGGAACACCCCTTAAATCTAAAACCAATGCCTAGATATCTTATCTAGGACCCTTCCCCATCTTTACTTAATATTCAAGTTCCCATGTAAAGTTTACACATGTCAAATAATGTATGAAAGTGATTCTCATGTCTTGAGACCTCATTATTTGAACTCGAGAAGGCCTAAAATAGTGTTTCATGTAATTTTATTCAAACCATGACCTCAAACTTTGTGAACATCCCTAAAAAAACTTATCTTACCTCTATCTATGCTCACATATCCATAATTTCCTTTAAATCTGATCTCCATGCATCATTAAGCCAGGAAGGGTCTAAGAGAGGTCTAGGTGCAAACTTAGATTGAAGGTCCTACCCCTGTAGACTCACCCTAAAACTCTCATGAGTGCTTAAATGCCTTGCAATATAGCCTTCATATTCCTATGTTTATCCATTTTCATGCACATACCTCTTCATGTCATGATTAGGTTTATAACTAGGCTTCATATGCTCTTTGTCATCATTAAAATGTACCTTCATGCAACCATGATACATTAGTTGCCTTCAAATTCTCTTTCTTGAAAACATCCTTCAACATCATTTAATGACAATACTCTCTTAATTACCCTTGTCAAATCAACATACTGCCAACTAGGCTTACCCTCTCAATGACATCAACCTCATACAAGATGCATCTTTGACATCATTGACAATACTCAAAAATCTCCCCCTTTGTCATTGATGGAAACCACTCTCACAAACTTATCTCAACAAAAAAAATTATCCCTCATTCTGAACTTTTGGCCCCTTTGACATAAATTACAAAGTGATGTCTACAACTTCTTGGATCACACCTCTTATGACCAAAAGCTCAACACACAATATTATGAGTTTATGAGACACTATACAAACATGTTCCCACTATCTCCATTCATACCTTCTCAACACTACTTACTTGCACTTGGAGCTAATGAACCACCTGATTAGTTCCCCCTAAGAATTTAACTTCCTTAGTGACTGCTAGGGGTGGGAAATACACCTAATTCATGTCTTAGGTGTTAAAATGTTTGATTTTGGAAGTGGCTTGTTCAAAATGTCTAAAATCTGATCTTGTGTAGAAACATACTCAATCTTGACACTTTATTCACTTACTCTCTTAATAAATGATACTTAATAAGAATGTGCTTAATCCTTGAGTGCATGATAGGGTTATTTAAGACATTTATAAAACTAGCAATGTCAAAATAGATAGGGCTAGGATTATCATACTCCACCTTTTAGTCTTTCAAGTTCTATCTGATCCATAGGACCTGAGTTCAACATGAAGTTGCTACAATGTACTTAGCTTCACAAGTGTATATTGTTACTAATGGTTACTTCTTGCTTATCCATTAAAATAGGCACCCACCTAAGAATAAATCTCTACCACTAATACTCTTCCTATCATTTAGACTTCCTTCCTAGTTTGTATCTATAGAGGTTGTCAAATTGAACTCCTTACTTCTTGGATACTACTACACAAACTCCATAGTCCCTTTGAGATACCTGAATATCCTTTTGATAGATTGCAAATGATTTTCCTTTGGATTTAATTGAAACCTTCCCACAAGACCTACTCCTTACATGATATCAGTTTTAGAGGTAGTGGTGTATAGAAAAATCTCAATCATTGACCTATATGATGTCTGATTGACCTTTGGAGACTCATCTTCCTTGCTCAATTTACACCCTATAATCATAGGTTTACTAACTATCTTTCAATCTTCCATCTCAAAATTCTTCAATATATTTCTTATGTACTTGGCTTAAGAAATGAATATACTTTTTTTAGATTGAATGATTTACAACCCAAGAAAGAATGATAGTTCTCCCAGTATGGACATCTCAAACTCCTTCATCACTTATGTAAAGGCCTTAGTCATGTTCTCATTATTTCCACCAAATATGATGTCATCCACATAGACAACTACAATCAACTGATAGTCATACTTTGTCTTTATGTATAGATTATTATCTGCAACTCCTCTTTTGAATCCTTGGTCTAGTAGATACATGTCCAATCTAGCATACCAAGCTCCAGGTGCTTGATGTAGACCATAAAGAGCATTTTTTAATCTAAAAAAATAGTAATTATTACCTGATATTGAAAAACCCTCAGTGTGCTCTATGCATACCTCTTGTTTTAAGTTTCCATTCAAAAAATAGATTTGACATCCATCTGGTACACCTTGAACCCTTTAGATCCTGCCTATGCTAGAAAAAATCTGATGGCCTCAAATCTTGCCACTAGTTCAAAGGTCTTCTCAAAATATACCCCTTTAAATTGTACGTATCCCTTACATACCAATCTAGCCTTGTTACTAGTGACTTCTCCATCTTCTTTCAACTTGTTTATAAACACCCATTTTATGCTAATGACATTCTTGTCTTTAAGCCTAGGAACTAGTTCCCAAGTCTCATTATTATCTATTTGGTCTAACTCCTTATTCATAACACATATCCTAAACTTGTGGTTTCTTGCTTCTACAAGGTTCTTAGCTTCAATCTTAGATAATAGAGAAACATTATCTTGATTTAGGTTACTTAACAATCTTCTCCTTGTCTACATACTTGCACTATTTTTGTCAATGATTTGTGATTCAGGATGATCTCTTTGAATCTATCTTGAGGGGCCTTTTGATTTTTGTCTATTCTCAACTTCTAATTATTCCTCATCAGCATATATTATTTCCTCTTCATTATTTAAGTCTAGATTCTTTGATGTATCCTTTAACTATGAGTGTGATTTCCTTGTCTCATCAATATTTACATTGGTGCTTTCAACTATCTTCTGTAACTTATTGTTATATCATCTATATCCTAAGCTCACTATTGATTATCCCAAGAATATACCTTCATCAAACCTAGAATCAAACTTACCTAAATCTTCTTCATCTCTTTTGATGAAACATTTACTTCCAAACACTCTAAAGTATTCCACATTAGTAGGTTTGCCTTTTCATAGTTCATAAGGTGTCTTGTTTCCATTAGTATTTATCTATCCTCTACTCAAGATGTAGATTGTAGTGCTCACTACCTCTCTCTAGTATCCATCAAATAATCTACACTCATTTAGCATAGTTCTTTCCATCTCTTGGACTGTCCTATTCTTTCTTTCCACTACCCCATTATGTTGAGGTGTCCTAGATGTTGAGAACTATCTCCTTATCCCATGAACCTCATTGAATTCATCAAACTCATTAAACCAAAACTCTTTTCTTCTATCAGATCTTAGACACTTGATCTTTCTATTTTTCTCATTCTCAAAAATAACATTGAATGTCTTTAACTTGTCAAGAGCTTCTAACTCTTCTTTCAAGATTACTACCCAAGTCATTCTTGTGTAGTCATATATGAGTAACATGAAGTATCTATCTCCTTGAATACTTTGGATTATTGTAATCCCACATAAATCAATGTGTACTAACTCCAAAGTTCTTTTAGTAGAGTATTCCTTAGACTTGAACCTTCTTTTAGTTTGCTTACCATGTTGACATGCCTTGCAAAGTATGTTTGTTGGTTTTGTGATCTTAAGAATATTCTTCAAAGACTTTTTAATGCTTATCTTGACCAGATTTTAAAATTTTAGCTAACCTAATAATTTATGTCATAGTCAAGTTTCATCTATCTTACTCATAAATAATCTCTCCTTCTTGATCCCATTCAAGACATATAGATTGTTCTCAATCCTATTAGCATTTGTAATTAGCCTTCCTGATTTGGATCTCCTTATATCACATCCTTTATCATGAAAGGTTAGTGTGTGTCCTTGGTTACACATTTGATTTACACTAATCAGGTTATGTTTCAAACCTTACACATACAACACATCCTCTTTGTTAGTCTTCCCATTGCCTAAACTCAAGATACCCTTGCCAACTATATTGGTGGTAGTGTTATCTCCAAATCTCATTGTTCCTATAACATTATTCTTCAATGAAATGAACTTGATTTCGTCTCTTGTCATGCGGCTTGAGAAACCACTATCTATATACAATTTCATGCCTTCATCTTGAATGTCCAAAGTAGTCTGGGCTAGCATAGATTCTTCATTTTTAGTCTTCTACTCCTCCTTCATCTTGTCCATAGGGTCTAACTTCTTGATCCACTTCTCAATGGTATGATTGTATACCCTTTTGTCTTAATTGACCTACCTCATATGCCTAATCTTGTATTCCCTTGAAATATGTCCTCTTTGATCACAATTATAACATAGTATACTACTTTTATTGTTGTAATGGACATTCATCAGGAATTGATTCTTGCATAGTTTTTACAATCCATATCTCTTTTATCTCCATATTTATTACATGAGAAATAATAAACATTGAATCAATTTACATACCTTGTTTTTTTGGGCTTGAATGATACACATCTACCTTTTTTGTCTCTTGAAGGATTCAAGTTCTTCTTGACATGTTGATGATCAACTTGAGTCTCAAATTTTAGATCTTCTATATAGGTCTTTAAGGTCTAACTTTCCTTGTTGTCCTTTTGGTCTTATTTGAACCCAAGACCTATTTTTTCATGTGGAGACCTTTGACTACTCAAAATATCACCTAGAACTTTAGTGATCTTTTCAAAAAAATTGATGTGTCTTCAACTTGATTATTGCCTAAACTAATTCTACCTTCAAGGACTCCATTTCAACTCTAAATTTGATGCATTCTTCCTCCTTGG
The DNA here is from genome assembly GCA_037957365.1 of Torreya grandis. NCBI lineage: Eukaryota > Viridiplantae > Streptophyta > Pinopsida > Cupressales > Taxaceae > Torreya > Torreya grandis. Next base: position 2,661,325 of record JARHVA010001693.1, on the reverse strand, counting down.
TCTTAAGACTTGAAGTGACAATTTCAATCTAAGTTTCCAACTATTTGATTATCTCCTCATATTCATTGTTATTTTTGCTTAAGCTCTCTTCAAAGAGATTGATTTTATCTTCATAAATCTTAACCAAAGATCTTAGTTTTTGATTATTCCTTCTTTGGAACTTCAACTCCTTTAGAGAACTCACTAGTTCTACCTCAAGGTTCACTTCAACCTCTTCTTCATATGATTTTTAACCATCCATAAGGATTTTCCCTTTTGAGCAACCCTCATTGTCTATTTATATATCCATGAATAAGGTTTCATTGATAGCATGGTCATTACTACCATCATCACTATCAGATGTACTAGTGTCACTTACATTAGATGAGTTACTATCTTATTTGGTATAGAAACTTCTCTTATTCTTGAATGGCCCCTTCTTGCCTTCATACTTCCTGAAACCCATTTTTCTCTTCTTAGGATTATAGACTTTCTTATAATTACCATGATGTTCATCATGTTCTCCATCATGCTCAGTCTTATCCTTCTTAGGATATTTAGAGGTAAAGTGACCAATCTTACCATAGTTAAAAATTTTGAATGGCAACTTGACCTTATACTTACCTAAACCTTTCCTTAGTTTTCTAATAAAAATGGTTTCTATCTTATCATCATCAATGTCTATGTTAACATCATCCTTGACCTTCTTACCTTGTGACTTCTTCTTAGCTTTGAATGTAGCTTCCTTCTTGGAAGGTCTTCCATCACTTGTTCTCATTTCATAGGTAGTCAAGATGCCATGAGCTCATCCATCTATAGTATGTTACGATCTTTGATCTCCTCCATAACAAACACCTTTGAATCAAACTTTGGTGTTATGGATCTCAATACCTTTTGTACTACTATTGATTCTTCTAATTTATCTCATAAACCTCTAATGTAATTTACCACTTCATATACTCTTAACAAATAATATGAAATGTTTTCATCTTCCTTCATTCTCATGCTTTTAAACTACCTTCGATGAGTCTATAACTTTTCCAACCTTGCTTTGGTGTATCCTTCATAAATGGTCTATAAATTTTCCCAAATCCCTTTGGCTATATCACAATGCATGACCTTTACAATTTCTACCTTTGAAAGTCCACACAAGCTGGCATTCATTACCTTAAAGTTTTTCTCACTTGCCTTCTTTCCTGCTATGTCAATTGGTGATGTATAAGGTGGAGTGAATCCATCAACAACATATTTCCATATGTCATAGCCTAAATACATTATATAGGTATTCATTTTGATTCTCAAAAATGAATAGTTAGTCCTAATAAAGAGAGGATCCTTATTAGTTGAGAAACCTCCTTGTGCTTGATCACTTGACATGCTTGTGCTTCTAAGATCTCTTTCAATTTGTTTAGGCCTAATTCAAAGGACCAAGAACTAATACCAATTGATGGAAGAAAAATAACTAAGAGGGGGTGAATCAATGTTTAAAACTCTCATTAAATTATACCTTAACATTAACCATCAAAATAATACAATGATATAGTAATGCATAAAGAACCAATCATATGAGCATGGAACAAGAGCATAACACATAGAACACATAGATGAGTGGGAAACCATCAAGGGGAAGAAAATACACTATGATACCTAAAAATTTAATATTTTCATACATTATAAATCACAAATTATGTTGATCACCAACTAAACTTGGAGCATCAACCCCAATTAAGTCAAACACCCACTTGGCTTGGATTTAACAAGCACCCACTTGAAAGGAAGAATAACTCCCTAGATGAATTAGAACTAACTCATCCACCTCATCACACCTCTACTCTAATATAATGGTCCAATTTCAATAAATCCTTCTGATATCTAAGCAATATTTCATTCACTTCTATTTCTTACATCAAAATAGGCCTAAATTGCCTTGTATATATACAAGACTCATGGTCACACACCACTTAGTCAGCCACACACCTTCAAAATCTTAGGTAATCCATATAATAGGTATTATAACACTTTAATAACATGTTTAAAATTAAATTTTGACCCCTTTTTATCTTCAACAACTCAATTAGGCCTCATTTCTCTTATAGGCCTCATGGAGACCTAATTGCATTAGGTCTATCTTCTCAGCATCAAATCTTGATTCTATTGGGCCCAAATGGCCTTATATAACAATTTAAAACCATTAAATAACTTATAAATAGACCTATACTAACCTCACCCATGCTTTTTTATACCTATGTCTTTTGTTCATACCTTGAAACCTTCTCTAGGACAAACTGCCCTATAGGCTTGTGTACAGTTAAAAATTTGTCTTGCAAGAATGAAGCTCAAACACTCTTAAGTAACTTAATAATAAAAAATAAAACATGTAAAAATATAATCCATGAATTAAATATCATATAAAATTTATTTTAATACCTTCACTCAAGTCATAATGGCTTAATATCATCTCTACAACTCACTCACTCAGAACTGCCAATTTACCTCAAAGACCAATCATGGTGACTTAGACCTCCAACACCTATGTAGACACTTTTCATGACTCTTTATGGATGTATATGGTCCTATGATATATCCAAACAATAATAAAATATAAATATAATATGGTCTAATGGAAAATATTGGTCTTATAGACCAATTTCTTAATCTTATATCACACAGTCTTATCTAAACCAGACAGGTCAACTTATAAGCAACTTTTTTACCATATTCACTGACCCCTAAAACTTATTAAAAGCATTAAAAAGAGTTAAAATTCATAAATAAACTCTTTATGTACTTTTTTCATTAATATAACATGCTCAAACCCTTAAATCCATCTCATCTCTACTTGGGTTTTTCATTGTTCACACCATTAGGTCTCTATGTGACTAACTAAATTAGATGATCAGTTTAACACACTTAAAGGGTGGAAACTATATATAAACTATAATTTTCATGTATTATGACTCTCTATATTCTTTTTTCATTCATTTTATTTACTTGACCAATGCAAATTTTGAGAGCTACAACAACTTCTTAACAAATAAGCATGTATATATGCATTTTCTCTCTCATTTGACTAACCACCACTTCTTGGAGGTATTTGACAGAGTTTAGTACATGATCCAATATATTTCATAGGCATTTAAATCCATTATTATCTTATTTCAACAAAATATTTCACATTGGGTCCTTATTAGGGTTATAGGGAGGTTTAACACAGGTTTTGGTGTTAATGATTGTTCATAAATAACTGCCCCTTAAATCCAAAACCAATGCTTGGATATCTTATATAGGAGTCTTCACCATCTCTCCTTAATATAGTATTTTCCCATGTAGAGGTTACATGTGTCAATGAATGTTTGAAAGTGCTTCTTGGGCCTTTAGACCTCTTTCTAGGAACTTGAAAAGACCTAAAACAATGTTTCATGCAATTCCCATAAAACCATGACCTCAAATTTTGTGAACATGCCTTAAAAAAATTATCTTACCTCTATCCATGCTTACATATTCATACTTACATTTAAATCTGATCTTCATGCCTCATTAGTCTAGGCAGGGTCTAAGAGAGGTCTAGGTGAAAACTTAGACTGAAGGTCCTACTCCTATAGGCTCACCCTAAAACTCTCATGAGTGCTTCAAATCCTTATATAAATTTTTAAATGGTGTATTATAACCTTCATATGATCATGTTCATCCATTTTCATGCACATACCTCTTCATGTCATGATTAGGCTCATGACTAGGCTTCCTATGTTCTTTGTCATCAATGACCTGTACCTTCATGCAATAATAAGACATTAGTTACCTTCAAATTATCTCTTTTTCCTTAAAATTATCTTTCATAAAAACATCCATCAACATCCTTTAATGACAATACTCTCTCAATTCCCCTTATCACATCAACATACTACCAACTAGGATTACCCTCTCAATGATATCAACCTCATGCAAGATGCATCTTTGACATCAATGACAATAATCAACAGAAATTTCATTCCAAGATTTATTATAAAAAATGTGTTGGAAATTTTGGAAAGTTGGTGAAAACTCTCTATGGTGGAGCTGATAAAACAGCGAGGAGATGGCTCTGAAGCTACACCAACTTTGGCCTTTGTATCACTCTTGTTTTCATTATCCCTTAATTTGTATGGATGCTTATTAGAAATCTTAGTAGTTGACTCTAATCTAGTTGTGTAATTTAATCTTCCCATAGTAAGAAGCTTGACTTCTTTTTATTTCCTTGTGTGGCATAAATCTATAAAGGTTGGAAACTTACTGAACAAGATAGCTTCATGTAATGTTGGTAGTAAGCTTTATATACACATAATATTTTAAAACTTTTATCACTTACTACACTTTTTATCTTGTAGGATCCCATCAAGTCTCAATCTCTTTGAGTGCATGCCCTAAGGGGTGCACCGAGAAATGGGTGGGCAGACCATTGGTGCTTCATAAGATTATTGTCCCTTTATCAATTGACATCACACTTTTATCCTAAAACCATTTACCCTAAAATTATTATTCTTAGTTTTACCCATTCCAAACATTTATCACATCTTTATCCTCTTGTTCTTTGCCTTATCCCCCTTTTAAAAGTTGGTTGTACTAGGTTGACTGGGTCGACCTTGTATAGTTTTTAGCATCTGATTATTGTACAAGGTAGATTGGGTCAACCCTATACTATTTTGGGTTATTTTTCACTTTGGATCTTGTTATCCCTTTGGATGACATAGCTCAATACTTAGTGCATTATCTCCTGAAAACATATAGGGTCGACTGGGTTGACCTCGTATAATTGACATATTCAAAAGGATTTAGGGTAAGATCTGCCTATATATACAAGTTCATTTCCAACCATTTAAAGATAGAGAAGTGAAGAAGGATAAGTGTGAATGAACATCTACTTATTGACCATTATAATTGAGGAATAAAGCTTAGGGTTCCATACTTTATTTCTCCTTTGTAAGAGTAGATAGATAATGTAGTTGTGCTTCTTTTACATGCATTAGGATTCCATATACATCAAAGTGAGTATATGTCTTTTATGCATGTTTAGTTTAGTTTTTGTTTTTTTCTAACCCCCACTTTGTACTACAAGATTTGGTGAGTACTATATTATATTTTCTTTCTTGTTATTAGAATAAGTGAAATGTCAAAACCTAGGATCCCTTTAAGATTATTATGTGATTGTGTTAGTCTAAAGGATTTGGAACCCTCCTTAGCATGGTGTATTATGATTAAATGATCCCCTAATCAGGTCTAATATATTCCCATATTTGTCATGATCCCACTTAACAAATGTATTCCAAATTGGAAGTGTTGGTATGCTCTATCTTCTCTGAGCCAAGATTGATTTATAGACATGATGCATTTTTAATTGCATACATTCTGGTGAACTCGATGTGAACTAAACCTTGTAATATTTGTTCACTTATTTCATTTTTTTCATCATTATTTTTATTATATGTTTTATATACTATATCAATTGCATGAACCCACCTCTAATTTATGTTCATAGATTTTTAGGTATAGGCGATTAGATTAACCCAATCAACCTAGTATAGGTTTTCAACTTTCCAGACTTCTAGTCTAGACTAATGGATCAACCCAATTGACCCAGTATATTTTATAGAATTAAAAATATTATATTTATCATACTAGGTTGACCCTATACATTACAAGCACCCAAAAATAAGTTCTTGCAGAGCTTGATTGACCTAGTCGACCTAGTTAGCAGGTTTTACAAGCATTACACAAGGTTCTCTAATATTAATCTTCCTTCTCTTCATCTCTAATCCACCAAGGTTCCTTTTAATCCTTATATATATTTATTTATAGCATTTCCATTCATAGTTTATAGTCTTCAAAACTACCCTTGTATAGTTAACTGGATCAACCCTATTAACCCAATTGTATATTTTGTGTGATGTTTGGATAACTAGGTTGACTCTGCTGACCCTATTCATTTTCAGATATTGATTCTATAGTACAATATCAACCCTATCAATCCTATTTTTTATTTTTTTCATACACTATCGATTGTATCGACATTGTACCTTGTTTCAAAGTTATAATTAACCTTTATATGCTAGTAATTAGCTCACACTTTCATTTTTTGTTGCTTACATGCTCATAATAGATCACATAGCTTAATTAGGTGGTTTTGAATTAATCATTTAGTTTAACTATTTTATATTTTATGAACACATGACCAAATCACAAAATTTAAACAAGCATTTTAACATTTTACTACCCAAGGCCAACCTACTTAGATTTCATTACCAAGGGGAAGCCAACTTGATGTTCTAATCAAGTATAAAGTGTGGTTAATAGTAAATTATAGCTAAGCACTCGATAACCTTATCATTACAGTGTGTAAAGTGAGGGGGTAGGCCCAAATACCAAGCTTGTATCATTACCACTATAGATCCCTTTCAACCCAAACTACCTAAAATTATCCTTAGATTGTTTTCAAGTTCCTTACTTATAGCCAACTTCCCATCACATTTAAAAGCACGTTCTAATAGTCTTATAAATATTCAGGTTGACCATTTAGATAGTTATTTACTTTCTATTTTGATTGCTTTCTCTTAACTCAATTACATTTTCTTTTGCAAAAACTTTCATTAGCTAGTGTTGGTGTAAGGTTTTGTGTTGTGTCTCAATTGGATTAGCCAGTGTTAATCCAATTGATTGTTTTTTCCCTTATGTTATTCATTTTCAAATCACTTTCAAAAATTATCTTGTTTAAATTAAAAATCTATTATAGGCTTTCTAATTTTCCCTATCTTCTATACTAAGTTGACACTATACATTTTTCCACCCTCTGTTCACTATACTAGATCAACCCAGTCGACCATGTGTTGTTTGTAGACCCTATACATTTTCCAACCTCTATTCACTATACTAGAATGACCCAATTGACCCTATGTTATTTATAGACCTTATTCACTCTTTTTCTAGACTCTATTCATTATACTGGATTGACTCAGTCAACCTTGTACTCTTTACAAACCCTATTTTTATGCTAGGTTGACCTAGTCATCTATCATTTCCTATTTCCTTAATTTTTCATCTCTCTTTGTTTCCCTTCATCGTGGACTTTTTTTATTAATGACAACATTGAGTTAAAATCAATAGACATAATGAATTTTACCAATCCTAATAGGGTCTCCCATAGACAAAGTAGGTCTCCTCTCTTAGATGCTAGTAATGTTCACATTTCTACTCACATAATAAATTATGGGACTCCTAATACCTCTTCATAGTGCAATCCTCTCTTCTCATTATAAGACTGACCCGAATTAGAGTATACCCCTAAAATGTTTTTCTTTATCTCTAAATATCCTCAACATCAAGGAAAAGATCCCTCTACTATTTACAATCTTATGATTAGTGGTCAATTTGAAGAGAATCATTCACCTACTCCTGCATTCTCAACTAGATTTTTGGGTACCACTTTGTTTGATTTTCATCCTCTTCCTTCAATTATGACCCCTTCTCACTCTGTGACCTCTTCTTCTCTAACTTCTTCTACCTCCATGCATAGTATGTCCACTAACATGGTAGGTTCTACATCTAGTGGACCTCTCATAAGATCCATTATCCTTAATCCTTCCACTAGAGCTTTGTTTTCTACCCAAGGTAATCATGCTTCTAGTTCTTCTTCCTCTCAACCATTCACTAGCCCATCTTTTTCTACACAAGAAAATTTGGCCACTACTACCTCACAATATTATAGTTCTTCTCAATCCCTTATCAACACCAATAGTGATACCCAAGCCAATATTCCACCTCTAATACTTCTAATAATGCTAATCAGACACACCAATTATTGTTACAAACACTCAATCAAATGAATATGTTTCAAGCTCATAACACAAATAAAATGATGATAATGCAAAAACACCTTCTTCATATTCAATCTCATCCTCAACCAATGGCTTGGAGCACACATAACCAAAATATTCCCCTTCCTCCTCTTTGATATTCTCAAGGCAATCTCATCCCCCAACCTCATTTGATTAATAAAACCATTAAGCATATTTAGAATGAACCTCCTACTACTCAAATTTCTAACAATGATATAGGAGGTATCATACCTACAATTTATTATAATGGATTAACCGTTCCTACCTTTCATCTTAAAACATTTGGAAATCTCTATAAGGATTGGGTCAAATTGAACACTTTTGTCGTTACCAAACTATTCACCAAAACCCTCATAGGTGATGCCTTGGATTGGTATAATCAACTTAGAATGCATTCAATTTCTAGTTTGGAATATTTAGTGAATGCTTTAGTTCAATAATTCCAAACAAATGATATTTTTGAAAACACTTTGGCCCACTTCATAAACTCTAAAAAACTCGAGAATGAAACTGCTCAGGCCTTTGTTAAAAGGTGGAAAACTTTTTCAAACCAGTGTGAACATAACATGGCCAATGATAATATTTTCCATCTCTTTACTAATGCCTACTTTCCTAAATTATAATATTGGGTCCACAATATCTCTCCACATACTTTGGAGGAGGAGATTGATGAAGCTAAACATTAGGATTTCCTTGTGCATCAATTCAAGCCACCCCAACCTTCAGTGGGTCCTCATATTTTACTTAAGAATAAAAATCAAAATGTACCAATGATGGTGTTACATATTTTTATGACACCATTCATAATGTTCAAGCTATCATTCCCAACCAATATTTAGAGCTAGTTCCCCCTTCTTAACAATATACCAATCCTCACTTATCATCACCTAACAACATTAACATTCACAAACCTCTATCTTCAGTTGAATTTCTTAAGCATCTACCTAGGCCTCTTCCAAGATAACTTGACTCTACACATCCTATGTAATCCTAGTATGATCCTAACAAGTTTTTTTGGTTTCATGTTAGTTACGATCATTCTCATGAAACCTATAAACAATTTCATAATTTAGCTATAGATTGTCTTCTTGGTCCTAATTTTGATCATGATACTATCAACCAAAAGCATCAACAAGCCTATGAAAATGATTTTAAGGATTATAAAACATATGATAAATCTCAAGTCTTAAATCAAGCTAATGCTCATTTAGCTATCTACAAAAACCCTCTTCCTAATCATCAACAAATTCAAAATAACCAAGATAAGCCCACCCCTTCCACCAACAATATAGAAATTCTTTTTGACCCCACTTCTAAAGAGAATGTGGTTAGCATGAATAATATGTGAAGGGTGGTGGATTTCATTGATTCACAATCTATTTACACTCCTCTTTAATCCCAAACGTATTGTGTTATCTAAGATTATTCCCCAACTCATTTAAATGAGTTAGGGAAAGATGACCTTATAACTTTTGACGATCCCATTTCTGATTTTTCCTTGGATAACACCTCCCATTCTATTTCAACTACCATTCCTTTATCTCCTAACATTAATGACAATCAAGATTTTAATAACATTTTTTACTATTTCTCAAAATTAATGTTAGGACTTGTTCCAAAGTCTTAACATTAGGTTAGATTTTTGGGAGGTTAATAAATATTATTGTAAATGGGGCATGCATCTTTTAGTAAAGACACCCCCATAAAATAAACCTACTTAGTTTTAGTTTTAGGTAGTTTTATATTTTTGAGTTTAATTAATTAGAACTACTTTGCGGGTTGTTTTCCTGTAAAATGTTGGTTATAGGTTAGTTGTTTTTATCGATCATTGGTAAAAACTATATAAATCAATGTTTGCTATGGAAAAGGGTTAACGGATTAAAGGCACCCTTATGTACTTGATTTTTGAATATTAATAAAATACTTGTGCACTTGCACTAAGCGGGGACAAGGTTCAAACTATTTTATTCAAGGAGTTATCAGTGGTATTAGAGCATGGTAATTTTGGGAGCTTGGTGAATTTGAAAGGAAGGATAGGTGAAAAGTCAAACTCACATAAATTCAATGGCATGAAATAAGGTATGCCATATAAAATAAAAAATTTATTGGTTTAAATGTTTGAAAATTTATTAAATTATTTTAATTTTTCAAATATTTTTTACATTTAAACCTGTGTATTTTTCATATACCACCATCTAGTCATCCTGATCATTCATACTCCATTAAAATTGTGTTCAAACTCCTAATTTGGCATAAAAAATGATTTTTTAGCATTTAAATGTTATTAAATTCATTATTTTTTTTACAAAAATAGACTTATACGGCATGTTTACTTGTGAAAAACCTTTGTAATTTCCATTCATGGCTGCCATTGTTAATTCATTTCATTCTCAGCCATTTTAAATCCAAAACACCTGCCAATCTTGATTAAACTGGTTAAAACCCTTGTTTTTGCATTCTCAAGAAAAAACTAGATTTTTTTCTGAGTTGTACGGCCTTCCAACGCCATGGCTGCAATTTAAATCCATCTCCAGCAATAAATACCTTGAAAATTTGCCAAAACTCAGCCAAAATCCATTGTATCCTACTTGTACAAATTTGTACGACCTGTAGGAGGGAGAACATGTGCAGAGAAACTTCCAGGAGCAGCTATGGTGTCCCAAGGAAGAATGGCGCAGGTTTAAACTCAGGGAAATAATTTTTTTGTTTGTTTCTAAAGTTTGATTCAAATATTTCTCTTAGCTGGGTCCCACATGAAAAAGCTGAGTGAGAAGACTGAAAAAGGGAAAAGTTTTGATTTATTTACATTTATGTAAAAAAAAATTATTTTCCCTCATCCACAAAATCTAGAATAAGTAGAAATTTCTAAGTATCATATCTTGAAAGTGCCCGTAGAGCAATTGGTTGAAGTCATTTTGTAAGAAGTTTGCAAAGGAGGAGGTCAAGGGTTCAAATCCCTTCTTTTTGAAAGAAGTTATTTTGCTTTAAAAATATACTTTTTGTAAAAATAATATTCCCTTTTAAATCTACTTTTTGTATGCCTTGAAAGCCATGAAATGCATACTTATTGAATTATGTTGTTTTTTCGAAAAAGGGGAATTAAAACTTTATTTCTTTTACATTGTTATGGTGGTATAAGGGTGTAATTGGTGGAATAAGGTTGTAATTTGTAAAAATAAGGGTGTAATAATTGATTTTTTGGTGAGGATAAGTGCAAAACCCATTAAAAAATCTTGTTTTTCTTTTGTACTCTATGTGGAGGTTAAGTGAAAAACCCCGCATAAGCAGTGTCTTATGCAATGAGTGTGATATTTGTTTCATCTCTTTTGCATTTTTGTCACACTTTTATCTACTGCACTTGCTTTCATTTCAAGATGCTGAAAATTCAAAATTTGCTTTCAAATGGTGATAGATTAACAATTTCCAATTATGCTGATTGGAAATGATTAATGGAGGCTTCACTAGTTTTTAATGAGTTATGGGATATTGTCAAGAATGAAAATCCCACATTGCCAATAGAGCAGGATAAATTAGATGTATTTAATTTATGTGATTCTAAGGCCTTAGCTCTCATTAAATGTTATTGTACTCATTATACTTATGTTCATATTGAAAATTCTCCTCATAGTTACACTGCATGGAAAACATTGTCAGATTTGTATGATAAGAAACCCAAATATAATAAGATAGATATTCATATGCAGTTGTTTACTTTATCATTAGATGAAGATGGGTACATGGGAGAATATATGTCTAAGTTGAAAAATATCACTACTGAGTACACTAAAGCTGGGTTTGGAAAACTAGATGATGACCTCATAGTCACTACTACTTTGAAAGGACTACTAGGGTCCTATAAGAATTTTGTTGAAATGTTGCATGTCTCTGACAAGATCACAGGCATCACCTTTGATAATTTGGCTGAGTTTCTCATCCAACATGACCTCTCTCTACCCAAGAAATCTAAGAAAATTGAAGAAGCCCATGTTTTAGATTCAAAGCCTAGTTCATCTTCATCTGGGCATCAAAACAATAGAGGAAACAGTTATAGAGGGGGTGGAGGTTACGAGGAGGTAGATATCAAAATAGAGGTAGGGTTCATTCAAATAATCAACAATATAACCAATCACATTCACATGAAACAAGTGATCGAGGACATGGTCACAACTCATATAGGGGCAGAGGTCGAGGTAGATCAAACATTCAATGTCATAGATGTGGAAAATTTGGTCACATTGCCTCACAATGTAGGATTCCTTTTGATAAAATTCAAAGGCCACAAAAAGTGACTAAGACTAACTATGCTCAGTATGTCGATCATGAATATGATGAGTCTAGTAATGTTGCCCATGAATCTTCATTCACTACTTTGGGAAATATTGATTATATTGAATATGAGGCTAGAGATGAGCTCACAGATGTATGGGTTTTAGACACAGGAGCAACCAAACACATGAAATTTAAGAGAGATTTCTTTTGGTCTTTTAAGGAAGATTATATCTCTCCAATTGCCTTAGCAGATAAGTCTATGCATACACCACTAGGACTTGGATCTATTTGGATTCTTCTTCCTAATGTGTCTATAAAATACTTGGAGGATGTTTGGTATGTTCCCACATTGAAGAAACACTTACTTTCTTGGTAACTATTCGAAAGAAAGGTTATCAAATTATGCTTGAAAATGGGCTCATTTACATTAATTCAATGAAGGATGATTATAAAACAATGTATACAGGATATGAAGATGGAAACTTAGTTAGATTGCATTGTAAAGTGCTTCCTCCCACTATAGAACTTGTAGCAATTATTGACATAGGTACAGGTACTATGTCTACATAGCGGTTATGGCATCTCTACTATGGACATTTGAATATCCACTCTTTAGTGGATTTTTAGAGATATGGTATGGTGAATGGGTTGCCCACATTTTGCAAGGATAGTATTCTTTGTGAGTCATGTGTTTTGGGCAAACAAAATCAAGAAAAATTTCCTTAATAGTCATCTTGGAGAGCTAACAGATGTTTACAGTTAGTTCATAGTGATGCATGTGACATGAAAAAGTCATCCATTGGTGGGCATAGATACTTTGTCTTGTTTATTGATGATTTTTCTCAAATGACTTGGGCATTTTTATGAAAAACAAATCTGAAGTTTTTGCTAAGTTTTTTGATTGGTTACACTTAGTCAAAAAAGAAGTAGGTTCACATTTGGCCACTCTTCATTCAGATAATGGAGGTGAGTATACCTCAAATGAATTTTTAGATTATTGTCGAGAACATGGCATTCATCGACAATATAGTAATGCTTATACTCCACAGCAAAATGGAGTATCTAAATAGATGAATAGAACTTTAGAGTGCACATCACGTGCCATGTTACACTATAAATAGCTTGATGATAAGTTTTGGGTAGAAGCCATTGGTACTGCAGTGTATTTGAGAAATAGGTCCCCCATAGTTGCACTTTTAGGACAAACTCCATATGAGGCATGGTATGGGTTTAAACCCAAAGTTAAACACTTGAAAGTGTTTGGATGTCTTTGTTTTGCTTTGGTTCCTATTAATAATAGAACTAAGTTGGAACCATGAAGTTAAAAATGCATCTTTCTTGGTTATTCTAAAGATAAAAAGGGGTTTCATTTACTTGCACAGGATTCAAGAAAATTCATAGTGAGTCGAGATGTAATATTTGATGAGTTTGCGACTATGAACACTGCAGAGATTGATTCTCAACTTGATAGATTAGAGAGGAAAAATACAAAAAGAGATAAAGGTTTGAATAATGGGGATAACTCTTGGAAGTTGTGGTATGAAACTTAAATTCCTTCACTTTCCTCTCCTTCATCTACAAGTTCACAGGTTGATGACTTAGAAATTGTTCAAATTTCTCTAAGTCCCCCTTCGAATGATGCACATGATGAGAATTTTGGAGTGCCTGATTTGAATAATTTGACTAAGTATCCAAAATGGGCTCAAAGTACTTTTTTTTACTTGAAAGCAGATGAAGTTAGTTTAACTGGGCCTGAGAATTCTCAAAAATAGGTAAATTATGCTATGGTTGTTACTACTTCTTCCTCTGAGCCATCCACTTTTGAGGAGGAATATACTGAACATGTTTGGCAACAGGCAATGAAAAATGAGTATGATGCCATTCTTAGCAATAATACATGGGTTTAGTTTATCCTCCTCCACATGTTAAACCAATTAGTTGTAGATGGGTTTATAAGACTAAGTACAAATCAGATGGCTCCATTGATAAACATAAGGCATGACTTGTTGCAAAAGGATATGCACAACAAGAAGGTATTGACTATGAGGAAACATTTGCACCAACTTCCAAATGGCACACTATTCATATGGTACTTACCTTAGCAGCAAAAAATGGTTGGAAAGTACATCAATTAGATATTAAAAGTGCTTTTTTAAATAGTGATTTACAGGAAGAAGTATATATGAAACAACCTCAAGGTTTTGAACAAGTGGGTGCTGAACACAAAGTGTGTAAATTGATAAAAGCTTTGTATGGGCTCAAATAGGCACCCAAGGCTTGTAATGAGAAAATGGATTCATACTTTAAATCCATTGGTTTTCATCGTAGTGAATCTGATGATACTCTCTATTTTTGAGTGCAAGGTAAGAAAATGGTGATACTTGTTCTCTATGTCAATGACTTGTTTATCACAGGTAATGATGAAAAATATAACAAGTCTATGAAGAAGGAATTAAAAGATGGGTTTGAGATGATAGATCTTGGACTTCTTCACTACTATCTAGCCATAGAGGTAACTCAAAAAGAACATAGTATTTTCATTTCACAAACTAAGTATATTTTTGAGTTATTAGAGAGGGTTGGCATGAGTGATTGCAAACCTGCCCTCACTCCCATGGAAAGTAATTTGAAATTGTCTAAGGATGATAGTAGTGCCTTTTTTGATGCCACCACATATAGAAAATTGGTGGGAGGTTTGATATACTTGATGACTACCAGGCCTGATATTGCATTTTCAATTAGAATTTTATCTAGGTTTATGCATGAGCCTAGAGAAATTCATTGGCATGCAGCAAAAGGAGTACTTTGTTACGTTCAGGGAATGAAAACATATGGCCTTGAATACCACTGCAACAAGAACTTCAAACTTGTTGGATATTGTGATGCAAATTTTGGTAGATGTGTGGATGATAGAGTGTTAACCATAGGATACACTATGTATATGGGTTTAGCTGCCATTGCTTGGTGTTGTAAGAAGCAGGATACAGTGGCAAATTCATTATCAGAATTAGAATATATTACATCATGGGATGCTTCTAGATAAATTATTTACCTATGTCATATTCTTGAAGATCTTCAGGTTTCTCATTTTGTTCCTACACAGTTATATATTGATAATCAAAGTGCAATCAAGATGTCCAAGAATCCAGTGTTTCATGCCAAAACAAAACACATGGATGTCAAATACCATATTCTGTGAATGTTGGTGGCAAAGAAAGCTCTTGATCCAATATATTGCCCAATTGTCGATCAGACAACTGACATCTTCACAAAACCCCTTGACAGAATCAAATTTGAAAAATTTATAAAAATGCTTGGTATGTGTCCAAAGACCTGACTTTGGATCATAGGGGGTTTGTTAGGACTTGTTCCAAAGTCTTAACATTAGGTTAGATTTTTGGTAGGTTAATAAATATTATTGTAAATGGGGCATGCATCTTTAAGTAAAGACACCCCCATAAAATAAACCTACTTAGTTTAAGTTTTAGATAGTTTTATATTTTTGAGTTTAATTAATTAGAACTACCTTACAGGTTGTTTTCCCATAAAATGTTGGTTATAGGTTAGTTGTTTTTACCGATCATTGGTAAAAACTATATAAATCAATGTTTTCTATGAAAAAGGGTTAATGAAGTAAAGGCACCCTTATGTACTTGATTTTTTAATATTAATAATATACTTGTGCACTCACACTAAGTGGGGACAAGGTTCAAACTATTTTATTCAAGGATTTATCAATTAACCTAAACTAATTAATTCATCTTCACATCATCATTTACAACCTTGTTCTAAGATGTATACTTCTTATCATCAAAAATTCCCATGTGCTTTGGATCCTTCTTTCGAGGACCTTCTTAACCACTATGCACCTATTTCTAACAACCTTCTTATGGGTTATGATGAATGGGATCCCATCGTGGAACTCACCAATCTACCATCCCAATTTTTTTTACTTGAGCTTATGATGACTTATCCACATCATAGAAACTATCTTATGTAACTATTATTTGAGATGAAAATCCCTCATCCTCCCCTATAAGGATGGGAATCAGCCTTATCTAGATCCAAGGATAGTATATTACAACAATGTGAAGAGATGTCTATCAACATTGATGAAATATAGATACTTCTCTTTCTTTAATATTTCCTATAAACTCTATGATTCTTGACGATATTTTGACTCATGCAGATGATCCTCCCTTATTCATTAGTGTTCAAATAAGTGATATCCAAGTTAATCATGCATTGATTTATGAAGGTTCTATTCCTTGTGTTGCCTCTCTTGGATTTATCAAAACCCTTAGATATTTAGAATGCAATCTCAAGTCCACACACAACACCTGCCAAGGATATGATAAAAGGAAAATGACTCCTCTAGGTTGTGTGTGGCTTCCCATTGCCATACCACCTATCACCGTTCATGTGAAGGTGATGATCTTTAACTTTCCCCTTTCTTATAACATCTTGTTTGGTAGGTCGTGGACTCACCGTATGAGAACCACTACTTCTTATACCTATTAATGCAATAAATTCCCTCATAATAGATCCATTTATGGGATTTAGGGTGACACTAACCCTTGGAATTTTGAATAATTCCAATGTCATGGTGTCTTCAAAACTCCTACTCTTGAACCTTTGCCTAGTGTTCCATTCCATGAGTCTCAACGTCTTAAATTTCCCATTAAATCCACTGGAGGTTACAATGGTCATCCTAAACTCATTGGAAACATCCCTCCTAACCTCTTAGATTTTGATGATGATGAGCCCAATGAGATTAACCTAAAAATTAAAACTTTAGATCTCTCACCTCACCTTATCTTGCAGCTTCATGCTTCCTTACATCCTCATTCTCATAAACCTCCTTGCAATGACATTCATATAGTATTTACCAAGACTCAACATTGTATTCACCACACTTCCTTGGATGGCAAGGTTATCCCTACTTTCATCATTTAACTTTTCACCCTAGATTGTGATGATGGTTATTCCTTAGATGATCCATTTTTAGGCAGTCTTATCCAGGGCTGTGATGCTGAGATTCTCCATTATCATTCTTTGATACTTGAGGATTTTTATATATATTCCCATTTTCCCTCGATTATAGTTCCTAATTTTATTATGTTTCCTCTTTATCATAGGGTAGAGATGCCACCAACACCTCCAATTTCTAAGGATCCTCATAGGGGTATGCTCATAGATCATGCTATAATTAGACCTTACCACTTTGCTAGGTACCCTGACCATCATAGCTAGTTTACCTATGATATTAGTATGACTCTCCTTAGACCTTATGTATATCCCACCCCTTCCTCAGTGGAACCCACATCAGAACCCATTACTACACCTACCATATTTGAGCATATTCTTGTGATGTAGGGGCATCACATGATGACCCCAAGTTGATTCATTTTTGGTCTTAAGTTATTATTTTAGATTTCTCATAGGTTTATTATGTCCTAATTTGGTCTTAAGAGTGATTTAGGTTTGTAAAATTGCATAAAATTTGAAATATTGAGTTTCCTTCCAAAATGCACTATTTAAAAATGTGAATCTTCTTAACCTTGTAAAGGGATGTTCATGCATTATATGAGGCTGACCAAGGTGTAAAACATGTTAAAAATGTGTATAAGAGGCCTAATAATATGTAAAATCCATTAATATGTGTTTTAGTATATGAATCATGGTCATAAGGTGTTTATATTAGAAAAAACATGCAAAATGTAAATGTAAGTAAGAGACCATTTGGAGGCAAAGTTGTAGGATTCAATTATGCAACTATTATAGGTATATAGCGAATCAGTTTTTGAATGTATATTGTGGATCAAATTAAAATAGAGTGTGGTATGTAATTGAACAATTTTTATATGCAGATGAAGGGGATCTTTTTAAACCCCTTTTATTTGAATGAATGAAAATGCAGACCTTTGGAGGTCAATGCTACTGTTGTTGATAGTAAATGCATTTGATAAGTGAAGGAATGAAATTAAAATTTTTTTTCAAGCATGGTAAATGGATTGATGCATATATATGATTTTAATATCAAATTTTTCATAAGCATAGATAGAGAGAGAACCATTGTTTAATGGTAATCAGTCATAAACTCTATTACATGAGATTCTTAATTTGAATATAACTTGTGTCTCTTGAGTTTACTCGTTAAATTTATATAGTTGAATGATATAAAGGTTTATTAAATTAAATGTGTCTATAAGGTTATGAGTGGGATGAATCACAATTAATTCAATTGGGGTTTAAATATAATTACAAATAGACTTTTAATTCTCTATTTTGTGATAAATGTTTGACAATGGACTGTGTGATTTGATGTTGTGCACAAAGTAACATGGAATATGGAAAGAAAAAATTATGGAAGATCCTTGTAGTAGTTAGATACTATAAATTATAATATATATTGATAAGAATATAAGATATATAGATTGATGTAACATTAAACCTTGTTTTCCTATAGTTGCATGTTATAATAGTGGACTGTGTAGATGGATTTTTAAATGGATATGAACAAAGTAATGAGTTGTTATGACAAATAAATGTTTTGGTAAATAAATTTTATCCTTTTATAAGATATTTGAACCTTTATGTAGATAATAAACCTAATAAGAGTTCAAAACCCTTGTCACAAACCTGTAGATGGTCTTTTTTCTTGCATAGTTAAGCAGATATTGAGGTGGTAACTTATGTAAGAGGATTAGTTGAAGGAACACATCGATTGGATAAGATGTAAAGAGTTATATAGACCTAAAAAATCAATTTAGAAGCTTTGATACCTCATATAACAAAATCTATACACATTTGTTGGCTCTCAGATTGGTTACAGTCTCCCAAAACCCTGTGTAGGGTTTTATCACAAAAACTTGAATTTATAGAGTTTCCATCAGCTAATTCTAATGAAATTTGATGAGCAAGTGAATTTAAATGTTGGTTAATTTAATTTGAAGTTTTTATGTTGAAACTATATGGTATAGTATGGTATTCTTATCTTGATTCTAAACAAGACCTAAAAGACCTGCAAAAGCCTAAACATAGACATTAAGAGAGACTCAAAAGTAGTCTAGAAGTTGAGTTAAGAACTAAGACTTGTTGATGAGATAGTTATTGGAAAATGGTATATATATCAAGAGTTAGTAGAAAATTTTTATATGGTATAGATCATACACATCCAAAAAAGTCCATAAAGAGGGCTAGAAGGACTGAGACAAAACATGTCGAGTAAGGAAATGGTGTGAGTTGAGTTTTGAAGAGAGTTGGTATGTGAATGAGAGGTCAATGTGACCCTATATAACTTAAAAAAGATATTATTATAATTCACCTAAAAATTCCAAATGAGATTTGGTAACTTGAATGAAGCCTTGGTCTAATGAACCATTACAAGGAATGTGATAGTTGATAGAGTTGAGTAAGGGAAGAAGTTGAGAGTTTGAAAAGATTTTTGAGTTGTTGAAATAGGTAGAGAGGGTAATGAAACCCTTTTAATAAGATATAAGCATTTAAAAGGTTAAAAAACAAAGTGAAATTTGTAAACCATGGCATGAAGACTAAATTCAAAAACCATTATCAAAGGGAGTTAGATTAAGAAACAAAGGTCAAGATGTTTTATTTGTACATGCCCTACATTATCCTACTTTCACTATTGTTGAGTCTACCCATACCTCTCATCCCATTGCTCTTTCCATTGAGCCTAGTTATGTTCCTCCTCTATCACCACCTTCTCTTTGTTATGGTTTGCTTCATTTGATTAAGATGGCACTGTTGCCCACCAAATGGGTCAACGAGTCTTCTTCAGCTTCTTCCACTCATTTTACACTTACTTATATGAGTGCTTATCCTAAGACCACTCATAATCATATCTATTTCTTCCATGGAATAGATAATCATTTTTCTACCCATTGTCATAAGTTATGATAATATATCTATATGTTACATCCTTATTTATCCTCATATAAATACATGCCTCCCTCAAAGGTTCTACCTGAATATATACCTAAGTATAGTGAGGTATATTATCTATGGCACCAATGTGTAACTCATCATACTAACTGTTGCTACATCTTCCAAAAACATCTCAAGGATCATCTTCTAGATATTCCTTGACCTTCTTTCATCCCCCCTAGAGGTCATTCCTACAAGAAGGCTCCTCATTATTCTCCCATGACACCACCTCCTATGTTTTCATCATATCCTATGGTCCCTTCATAATCTTTTGTGCCTCCACATGTGATTCCTTCACCTTTGGATCTTCCCTCACCTATGGATTCTTCCCTACCAGTGATTCTTGTATCTCCCATAGAGCCCACTCCCATGCATTCTCCAAAACTTCCCTTAACTGATTTCCCTCCTTAGCATGATCCATCAAGTATTCCTAATTTTTCTATGGAGGAGATTAGAAGAGAAGTGTTTTCCTAGTTTTCATTAAAGATTAATGAGACATTAGCAATAATTCGTATCCAACTCCATAGATATCTATTCAATGTTTTGGATAATGTGTGTGGGCAGCTTTATTAGTATTTATGAGCACATGCATGGTGATTTTACATTTACACTTGGATTGGATGTGTGCTCCAATCTTATATTTTATCTATCTATTATATCATTTGACACTATGTCAAATTCATATTTTTCTTATAATGATTTTACCTTTTGTACTATATCTTTCTTATATTGTCATTTATATTTGCATATGATTGTCTTTCTTTATTATTACTTTCTCTTTATCTATTGAGATTTTTAAAAAACTCTATTCTTGTGTCTTCATTATTGTTTGCTCTCTTATCTCTATTTTTCATAGATAATTATCACTATACTTGGTTATACCAACGTTGTTCCCTTTCATCATGTTTTATATTACTATGTGATCATTTATCAAACAATGTATCTCATTATACTTTCATTATACCAGTCCACTTTGTATTTCCTTATTTCCCTTTATTTCCTTTCCATAAACTAAGCATATACATGGTTGAGACTTGAGATCACATGTTGGTTCATTGTTAAGCTTAAGTGTCCTAGTCTGTCTTTATTTTTGGTTACTTATCTTCCTTTAACCTTAGATTAAAGCTCATTTTGTGTGTATCATTACATCTCTCATGATTTGTCATTCCAAATCTATATGGAGGAGGAATACTAAAAATCCATAAAAAGTTAAAATCCAAATCATTTTAAACAAAAATACAATGATATAAAAGGCAAAAATATTCTTAAAAGTTAAATCACACTAAAATACATGATTAAAATCACTTATCCTTATTCTAGTCAAAGCTCAAACTCCACAGTTGGCCTCACAATAGAGTTGAGATCCTTTGGGGTGTGGTAGGCCAGTAGATTAGAAGAGGAGAATATAAAAAAATCTCTTAGTGCTACTTACTTTATCATCCAAATGCCTAATCTTCATAGTATACTGACAACTCTATAAGGGGTCCTAAATAATACGGAACACATCATGGGAAGGTAGGTCCACTTTACTTTTCCTTAACCTTAATGAGTTGATCTTAGTAGCACCTTCATTTGCCTAAAAAGCTTTGTGTCTATAACAAATAGGTTTCCTTTGTACATTGATGGTCACTAGTCACTTAGTGTCTTCTCATGTCCTTATTATGCCTCTTGCCTCCTAAGGTCTTCTCATAAGACATCTAAGTCTTGATTTTTACATTCCCTTTTTCATTCCCTATATCCCTCATATTTCATCTTGATAAATATTGATTTGTCTACTGATTACTCCCCTTGGGATATCATTTGTGAGTTATTTTGTAAGACCATGGATAAGACCCAAAGTTCCTCACAAATTACCATCATAACACCTTCCTATTAACCACATACTTTGTTACTCGATTGTCTTGGTTATTCCACCCCAGTGGTGTTCCCTTTGTGGATTTATAGTATATGACCATGGATAGGACCTGGCCCTCCTCACAAAGTTTTCCAATAATAGAAGTCATAAACAAATATAAATACAAATATGAGATAAGATGTGATTGATTATGAAGTTACATGTCATTGACATGCTTCTTAGCTTGATTTAGTATGTTTTATACTTATTTCATTTTTATTTTACTTTTATCTTCTTGTTTTATGAGTGCATGTAAGAATCCAACAATTTTTTGAATTTTTCATACTTCACAGCTTGAATTAGTATGGCAAATTCTAGACCAAACCATTTTATAATTTTTTTTCTCTTATTCTTCCCAATGTGATATAGTATGATTGATTGAATTAATTGATTTATTTTTATACCATTTTTTCTCTTTTACATACCTTCAATTTTATTACATTATTTTCATATTTCCCAACGTGATTTAGTATGATTTTACTTTTTTTAATTTGGTGCAAAAATATTTTGCTTGTTTTAAAAACAAATTCTTTTTTACCATTCTTTTGCTTCTTTGTACTTAATAATTTCTTGGTATTACACATTTCCGAACTTGAAATAGTGTATAGTAAATTTTTGATTGATTTTATTTTACCAAGTCCTTTTTTCCTATTTATTTTTAACCATACATGTGTTCTACATAATACTAGAAAAGAAACCACATCTCATATATTTCCTATAGCACATACAACAAACAACTTAATATATGTGTTAGAAAGAAATATATCCAAACCATCCACAACCACAACCATGATAACAATAACATACACAATAAACATCAATACACCAAAATGATCCATTATATATATAAACACACACACACACACACACACACATATGTATATGTGTGTGTGTGTGTGTGTGTGTGTGTGTGTGTGTGTTCACACACACACACACACACACACACATATGTATATGTATGTGTGTGTGTGTGTGTGTGTGTGTGTGTACACACACACACACATATATACACACACACATAAATACATACATACATATATATATATATATATATATATATATATATATATATATATATATATATATATATATATATATATATATATGTGTGTGTGTGTGTGTGTGTGTGTGTGTGTGTGTGTGTGTGTATCTATGTATATATGTATATGTGTGTGTGTGTGTGTGTGTGTGTGTATCTATATATATATATATATATATATATATATATATATATATATATATATATATATATATGTATGTATGTATGTATACATACAGAAACACACACACACACACATATACATATATATATATATGTGTGTGTGTACACACACACACACACACACACACACACACACACACACACACACACACACACACACACACACACATATATCATGAGTTTTAATATAATTAAAACCATATATAATGCTCCAGCTCTATGGCTAGGCCCCATCCCGTCTATCTTGTGGCTTATCTAAGCTACCTATTGATGCCTTAGTTTGACTCCTTCAAATAAAATAATATAATAAGGCTATATGATATCTCAATCTATCCACCTATCCCTCTAGATGTGCCACTCATGCCTGTACCTATGCCAACTAGGCTAAGGTCACCATGTGGGTCACTCTCTCCTACTCCTACACTTATGTCATATGGGTTAGAGTCACTATATATGCCTATGCCTATGTAATTTGTGTCACTATAGATAGATATGTAACTCTCTCTTCTAATAGGGCCTATCATGCTTTTATCTCTCCTACACCCATCTCTACTAGTGCCTGCATCCTCTCTCTTTGTGCTCATATCTACCTTACTACCTCTCTAACTAATCTAAACTAGCTCACCTGAGCTGGGGTAGATGGTATGTTGGGGTCCTCCAATATAGTATGGTCATATGAAATCAGCATATCATCTAAGATGTCATGGAGTGCTCCCCTCACAAGGGACCCCCATCTCTCCTCCTCATCCTCTGCTACACTTACAAAATCACACTAAATAGATATTAGATCACTATTATATCTCAAAATATCTATCTCTAATATATTTTCAAAATAATAAAAACTTAAGTTATAATTTACCCTTCTTTTTTAACTATTTATGTATCAACTACTATGATCTCTCCATCTATGCAACCTTTGAGCACAATATCTCCATATGTGTGGTATTAAAGCATATCCTATGTAGTTTGCCTCTAAATACAAATCCTATCATCATAGCTCAAGTCTACCTCAACCTATGCCTGAGTGGCCTCTTAATCATCCAACTCTCCCCTCACTCACCTGTTAGGTCATCTCAGATGGTGATAATATTAGATACCTCTTATTCTTACTACCTCCATCGATGTCATGTCCATGGTTGCCATTACTCCTCTCACTATGGAGCTAGTGATAATACCTCTAGTGATATTACCTCCACACCCATCTCCTCCAGCTTTGCTCCCTATCATACTCAAGTAGTCCAAAATCACTCATAATATGGTCTGAGCATTAACCTCACCATTGGTGGCCCTCATCTTCTCCTCCCCCATAGTTATCTCACAAGTTGAGCCTAAGGCTCAAGAATCGATATTAGTGTTATTAGATAAGGTAAGTCCATCTGTCTTGATACCTATGCCATTAGATGTGGCTCCCTCTATTAGGTGTAGTGCCCTATCACCTTCATCCTTATTATAGCTAGTGAAACTATGTCCCAACTAGGCCATGTAGTCACCATATGCTCATATGATTGGCATACTATGTTTGCATGTCTCACAATTTGTAGTGTTGGCATGTAGGGCACAACCCATTCTACTTGGTCCTCTCTCCATCTCCACACTTAAGGTAACCTATCATTGACTACATAGGGCAACCCATCTTGATGATACATGGGAAACCTCTTATATATCCACACCATCAATAATATGATTAATATTATCAACTTCTATCCTCTAATCAACACTTCATACATATCATGTATAAGCTAGACCCAAATGATAGACCTGAGATGATATAATACTCTCTCCTCCAGCATTATCCTACTCAAGGTTACCATGAATAATATTACCTTACCATTTGAATTGTGATAAAACACTCACAGTGTCACAAGCCCTATCAGAGCTTTCCAAATATTTATAACTTTTGATGTATATACATCAAACATGTTGACTCTCCACCCTACCAAAATCATCTCTGAGCCTGTAGCCAATATGGCTAAGGCTCTCCTCTCCTTCATGTTGTCTAGTATCCCTATAATCATAGGTAATAGTGTTATCAATATCCCTATGATGGCATGGATATCCTCCAAAGTGATATCCACCTCTATTATGTCCCCCTCTACCTACTACCTAAAAGTGTTAGTCAATCATTCCCAACATCCTAAGAACATGACTATAAATTAGAACTCAAGGGAATCCTACACATCTTGACTATCCCTCCTAAGCCTATAGATACTAGTCTCACTCTATCTCTTATTTTCAGATGCTCTAGTAGATCTGGTAGTTATGATGCATCTACCAATCACTAGAATCTAGGTCATCCATACAATTAGGAAATAACAAAAGATATATTAGATCTTTGATGTCATGTATAGTCACAATACATTCTTTTCACAAATTTTAATAAAAACAAGTTTATATTTCTTTAATTTAATCATTTAAACCTATTTTTAGTTTACTCGGTCCTTTTTGCCCTTACTTGGTCATTTTAGGCCATTCTAGCCTTCTTTTGGCCTTTTGCATGTTTTTTCATACACTTTTGGTTCTTTGGTCAAACTATTTTGACCAAAATTTCCCTATTTTTGACTTGGTTGACTTAAAAATCTAAGTCAACCCTCTTATTTTCCCCTCCCTAGTACTATGTTGTCATTCTAGACTTTTTAGACTAATTGGCAAAATTGTACTAGTTCAGCGATCTTTAAAAAATATAGGGTCGACACACACCTACTAGGTTAACAATGTGGATTTTGCACATTTTTAGACTACTGGGTTGACTGGGTTGATCCAATTGTTTTTTACTACTGACCCCTTGCATTTTCCTAAAAAAGTGGTTTATGGTGGTTTTCTCTCTAAATCCTTCAAACCCATTTCCCATCTTGCTTTTTCCTACCTATAGAATCTAGTTTGGTTTCATTTTGACATCTAAAAATGCTTAAAATTCAAAATTACTAAAAATACACTAAAATAATAAAATACTTAAGATTATTAGTTGCTTACCTATCATGCACCCGTTGTTACCTCTGGAGGTCCCTCTTGCCTACCCTGTCTCCTCCTCACCATCCTAGCTCGTTTGGTTTATCAAAGCTCTTTTTCTCTCCTTCACAAGTCAAAATAACAAATGACTTCTCTTTCTCCCTATTTAAAAACATTTTTCAGTAATTCAAAATTTTTAATTATTTTCAAGTAGATTCCTTATTTTGCTTATACCTTTGTTTCTATTCATCTATTTTTTGAATCATAAAATACATTAGAATCATAATGGCATAGATAATATTTTCCATTATCATATGCCTATATTCCAAAATTTTGATTTTTGACTTTTTTTTGCACTAACTTCTACAGGTTTGCCTAGTGTTTTTCACATTAGATGCCTTCACCTTCTTTTGCAGTCTACTTCTTTATCTATAGCACTAAGGTAAGTAAAGGTATCTATTTTTCAATTATATCCTTTCCTTTATATTATTTTCTACTTACTACACTTTACTTAGCATCAACATTATGTGTTATCATGTTCAATTTCTTAAAACACCATCCCGTGTTGCACTCACATGACACGTGATGAAATTCAAGTGGGGCATATGTATACACATAATATTTTCAAAATTTTATCACTTACTAACACTTTGTATCTTACAAGAACCCATCGAGTCTCAATCTCTCAGAGTGCATGCCTTAAGGGGTGCACTGGGAAAGGGGTGGGCAGACCATTGGTGCTTCATAAGATTATTGTCCCTTTTTCCACTTTCTATCTACACACTTGTCTCCTAAAACCATTTACCTTAAGCTTATTCTTCTTAGTTGTATCCATTCCAAACATTTGTCACATCTTTATCTTCTTATTCCTTTCCTTATACCCCTTTTGACATTTGGTTATACTAGGTCGACTAGGTCGACCCTATATAATTTTTAGCCTCTGATTACTGTATAGGGTCAACTGGGTTGACCCTATACTATTTTAGGTTATTTTTCACTTTGGAGCTTGTTATCCCTTTGGCTGACATATCTTAAGACCTAATGAATTATCTCTCAAAAACATTCCTATACAGCTGACATATTTAGAAGGATTTAGGGTAAGATCTGCATATATATACAAGTTCATTTCCAACCATTTGAAGATAGATAAGTGAATAAGGATAAATGCAAACAAACATCTACTTATTGACCATTCTACTTGAGGAATAAAGCTCAGGGTTCCATAATTTCTTTGAAGATATGGATCTTGTCTTGTGGAGAAGTCTTTTAGATGAATAGATAGGTTGTGTAGCCTAAAGCTGATTTGTCTTTTTTATCCTTACATACCACAACAATCTCTTATGAATCACCTTGGTCAAGGGAGAGATTGAGGCTCAGTGGGTTCATCTTCAAAGGTAAGTATTCATAACTTTATTTCTCCTTTGTAAGAGTAGATAGATAATATAGTTATGTTTATCTTTTATGAATTAGAATTTTGTATACATTGACATGAGTATATGTCTTCTATGCATGTTTAGTTTAGTTTGTTTTATTTCTAACCCCGACTTTATGCCATAAGATTTGGTGAGCACTAGATTATATTTAATTTTTTTGTTATTAGAATAAGTGAAATATCAAAACCTAGGATCCCCTTAGGGTTATTACATGATTATGTTAGTCTGGAGGTTTTAGAAGCCTCCTTAGCATGGTGTATTATGATAAGTGATCCCCTAATTAGGTCTAACATATCCCTATAATGGTCATGCTCCCGCTTAGTAAATGTATTCCCAATCAAAAGTGTAGGTATGCTCTATATTCTCCAAGCTAGGATTGATTTATAGATATAATACATTTTTGATTGTCTACAAGCTCTATTTGAATATGTCTTAGAGCTCTCTATCTACCATGGGGATAGTCATCTTTGCCAATATAGTTTTATATCATGAGACATTATTCAATAGGCTCATTGTATTTTTGCTTTAATTGTGTTACTTGAACATATGAGATATTATCACTAATGATAATTTAAAATTGTGCTAAAAACATATTTTCAAATAGATTGAATGTATGATAGACTAATTTAGAAGATCATAAAATTGTAAGGCATAGTCCTTTAGACTACATGGGAATAACTTAGTAAGGACCCAATCATTGGACATGTAGTTTAGACATGTTACATGAAAAGGTCATATATGGTGCTCTGGGTCACCCTTACCATAATACATAGTAAGCTTATGTGCCACAAATTTGGACAGAAAAGGAGTTGTTAATATGTGATGTGCCAAAGGTGTATGTAAAATAACATGAGAATCAAAGGCATGTGATGGCCTAATAGCTCCCTGCTCAATATGTAACACCTTATCCTGTAGAGAATGAATCTCATACATAAGGTATTGTACATCTAGAGAGGAGGAAATAACCATAGGAGGTGTTCATATTATTAAATTTTGTCAAATTAATATGGGTTTTTGTAAAAGTTGTGTTACCCCAAAGTAAGTGTAACAATATTATTATCTGGGGGAGTTGAAGATTGACCATTATTTAATTTTTTCTATATTTATACTATGGCTTGCAGAATATGTTCATGCCCATGGGGATTTTCCTGAAGTCTATCTTTGAAACTCTATAAAATATCATCTTTATTGACTATAATATTTTCATTTTTAAGTGGGGGGAGAGTGTCCCAATTTCCATCTTGTATATCATCTTGATCTTGATTGTATTTCTCATCTTGTACTTTATATTTGGATATGAAAAATGATAAGCACACTTTTCTAGGTGTAAATGCATATACATGATGAACACTATCATATTCTAAAGACTTTGTACATGTAATTTGATTTTATAATAATGTGACCTTTTCACTTAATAACTAATTTTTATTCTATAATGTTGATATGAGTTTGTTCATATTGATAATTTGATCCCTTACAGTCCCACATGTGCAAACTCTGGTTACTTTTGATTGAACTTGTAGTTGCACACCCTATATGGGAGAGGTGGAGGCATGGATAGGCTGAGTATGGGCATTAGTAACAATAGTATAAGATGTGTCATCTCATGGAAGAGTGATAGCATGAACTTGGTTAGAAGGAAAGTAGTTATCACCCTCATGTATATGAGGAGGTGAAGGAGATTATTTCTTGTGCATAGTATGACATTGAAACTTGAAACATGGTTGTTAGGGTACTAAATTTATGGATGAAGTCCAATGAACTATATTTTAGTTTATCCTTTATGTATGTAAGGATATTTTTCTTAATTGAATTTGACATAAGAGAATAATAACATGCTAGAGATAGAATGAAATATGGCATACATTTTAATTGATATAAAGCATCATGTACATATGTGTTTATGTCATCTTTGAATTCATTCCAAATGAAAGGAAACAAGCATGAAAATGAAACTAGAAAAATTTGTATTAAAAAGTGGTAAACTTCATTTATCATTATTATCATGATTATATGAAATACAAATCATAAAATATATGGAACTAAAATCTGAGTATGGGTCTTAAAAGGCTAGAAACATAAACCCTAAGGTTATCTAGGGTTAGGGTTTGTGCAATATTTGAAGTAAGTTGGGTTCACCAAATGATTTAACTATTTAAGATTATGGATTTTAAGCCCTAGGTTGTTCAAGGGTCTGATTATAGTAAATTAGGGTAGAAATATGTAATAAATACATCCAATAATTTGTAACAAAATTGACCTAGTTTGACCTTTCTAAAAATAGCAATAAATAGTGTAAACAAGTACTTAGCTAGAAATAGACTGAGACAAATGATTTGGGGGCTAAAAAATTGCATAGAAGTTGATCAGGGTGTTATAAAATGAAAGAGATTGATATTAATTTACCTTCAACTACCGAATGAATATTTACCTTTGTTGATGTAGATTTATATGAGATTGATTTATTTTTGGTTGCTCAAAACTTATGTAAGATTTCAGCAGCAATTCAACAACTTCAAATTCAAGATGATTCCTCTATTATAATGAAGGATGCAATGGTGGATTTATATAATTTTAGATGGGAAGATGGATATTCGAGATTATTTTCTTAGATTGGATACTCCAAATTAGGATGAGGTTTGATCAATTAGTTAACTGAGTATGTTTCCATTTGGAGACTGAGTTAACTAGGTTGTTTCTATTTTGTGTAGGAGTTAGGTGATTTATTTCCAATTGGAGATTGAGTGATTAAGTAGTTAATTACTTTGTTTCTAAATGGAAGAGGAATTAACTAAACAATTAATAGTTGTATAGATAAGGGTCCATTTCAAATAAGATTTAACTAAAAGATGACGTGATGACATGGAGTGGAGGATGGGTGAAGATATTTGTATTTTTTATTTATTCTATTAATTAATTATGCATGGATTTAATTAATAATTAATAAATTTAAGTATCAATAAGTAAATAATTAATTAATTGTGGGATGATGTTAGTGGACTCTTTAATAAGGTCATGGTGATGAATTAATTGTTTCACATGGTGATGTATGGATTTTACAACATTAACATGAATTATCTATGGTTAATGATATATTTGAATAATGATGACACTAGGGTGGAAAAACTAGGGTGTCTACATTTGCCCCTCTTTGAAATGGCATTCTGACTAGAAGAACCAATAACTTTTCAAAAAATAGATAAAAGGTATAAGGAAAAAGATGGGTGTACTAGGATGCCCATAGTGGCATGATTAGAAGGTATGATGATCCCTAAAAAGGACATGAGGGGATGAAAGACATGAATGGGCTCTCGAAATGAGAAGAGGGGTGAAATTGAGGAATTAGGGCTAAAATGAAGGGGTGGATAATTAGAATGAATTATATGAATGTTAGTTATGAATAGTTAGGATGAATTGGATGAATGTATATGGATGGAAATGATGTGATGATTAATTTTTGTGACTAGAAGAAGTAACAAATTTTTAAATAATAGGTAAAAGGTATAAGGAAAAATATAGATGAACTAGGATGACCCTAGTGGCATGATTAGAAGGCATGATGACCCCTTGAGAGGATATGAGGGGATGAAAGACATGGATAGGATATTTAAATGAGAAGAGGGGTGAAATAGAGGAATTAGGTCAAAAATGAAGGGGTAGGGGTTAATAAATAGGGGTTGGGTGCTCATGTGATGACTTAATATGATGATTATGGATATGGATGGTATGTATGGATGTTATGGGAGTTGTTATATGATGTGATGGATGGATTGGCATTCCTAATATATTATTTGTGATGCACATTTGGTTAGAATAAATCCTAATTATTGATAGTTAGAATGAATTGTATGAATGTTAATTATGAATAGATAAGATGAATTGGATAAATGTACATGGATGGAAATGATGTGATGATTAGTTATTGTTAATTTTGCATGAAATTCCAATGTTTGAGCAACTAGTATTTGTTATAGTTTATGATAAGATGCACCATGATATAAAAAACCATGATGACATTATTTTAATATGCCTTAAGACTGACATAGATGCAAGAAATCAAAAAAGCACATAAACAATTAAAAATTAATAGGAACACACAAAAAAAAGTAAGAAAACAAGCCAATTATGTCTTTGTCCTTTATCAAGTTACAAACCTATTATTTAATGGAAATTATGTTGATAGCTTTGATTTGCCCTAAACAATGATGTATGTGAGTGGATTGGATTCAGAATGATATAATCCAAGAAATCTAGAATGGTTAATTTAAATTTGAATGATTATTTTAACAAGATTTAAGGATAAGATGGTATTTTTTGGTGGTTTTTAGATTTTTATATATTTTTTGATTTATTGGGATTTTTGACAAAGTGAAAAAGCTACAAATAAAGGGAAAACTATTTATAGCATTAGGTATGAAAGGGGGTAGTGGATGGAATGAATGAGGAATTTAAGATAGATCTCCAAGGAATAAATTACATAAGAACCATATGCCTAATCTTATTTATTCTATAGACACCTAAAACTGACCGCCATTGGCCTTCGACTAGACTCTAGATTGATTCCTACCAAACATTGCAAATTAAGCTTAGGAATCACCGAATGCCTCAAATTTTCTTGTGCATCATTTATCAAAGCTCAGAATCATGTTGAGACATCCCAAGTTGAGTTATTTCATTTTATGAAACAATAACCTCTCATGGATTCCTCCCTAGGAATCTTACGGCATCACAACAATCAATTTGGCCTTTAGATTTATCCCTAGGAATCTTACGACATCACAACAAATATCAAATCTTGAAAAAGATAAATGGCTAATCATATTTAATTAAAAATCCAAATAAAATTAAATTCCAAGTTGAATTATCCATGTGTAATTAATGAATAAATAAATAAGGAAATTCAAAAATGCAAATATCCTAGCCTTTCATGATTACCTTCGTGAGTTGTCAAGCTCTTTGAAAATATCCTAAAATATCTCATTTTGGAGACCTATGCCTATTCATTGAAAATCATTATTACTTGAATACTATTAACTCCACTAGGTTTAGTCTTGACTCACTTAGGTTAGGTTTGAATCCATTCCATGTTTAAACTACAACTTGACTCACCTTGGGTTAGGGTTAGTTCCTAAGCCTATAAATACAATGCCTTGCCTATTTAATTTTAAACTATTTTTGTGCAAAGTTCATGCACAAATGAATTAAAAGCTTGATATTTTAGATTTATAATGTTGGTTTTTTTTCATGATATTCATATCAATAATGTTATATGCTAAAATATTGAGCTAAGCTACATCAAGTCATATCAAAGCCAATAGTGCTAAGGAGAGGAGCCAACAAGCTTAATTTGCCAAAAAAATATTTGATGAACAAGATGACCAAGCCACTCAATAAATCATTTAGAGATCTTAAATAAGGTAAAGGATTTCTTATCTTTTTCATTTTAGTTGTGCTTTCAATTGTCTTTTGTTACTAAGATCTCCCTAAGTTCTAGGCTTAGAGTGTAAGTGTTAGTGTGTTTTTATTTGAGTTTTCTTGCTTAAACTAACATATTACTAACCTCCCTTATTAGATTCCTATGATCACATATTCCATGATAACACTAATGGTGATGTTGATGTTAATGATCTAAATAGGATTTCATACATTAAGAGATTTCAAAATTATGATTCAGTAACTTTTCAATGTCCTTATCAAAATCAAAAGCAATGAAAAAGATGATCATGATGGGAAGGATAAGATGGTACAATCATAAGTATGATTTATGATGGTAAATTTTGGATGGAGAAACAAGCCTTCCCCCAAGTGTATGGTACTCATAGATAGTATATTCATGCATGACATCAAAAATTGGTTTTCATCATGGGACTAGTCCAAGGTGCCAATAGAATGGTTTTCACCTTTGGACTAGTTTTTACCTTTCTCTTTTCTTTTGATTTTTATTTTTAATTTTTTAATAAAAAATCCTTAAACTATGGAAGAGTTTGAAATGCATGATGTTCATGGGTTCATCAAGCTCTTTTCCATCTCATAAATACAAATTTTATGCTCCATAGATTCCTTTATAAAGCTCATTGATCACTAAATTAGCATCTTATAAATTTAGACATCTTTACTAGGTATCATCATAGCTCCTAAAATAGAGGGTGCCACAAAGAATGGTGATGTGGGATGCACGTTGGATAAATATTTTATTTTATTCTATGAAATATTTAGAGGTATGTTTTATTCGTGGAGATAAGTGTAAATGACATGATACCAAAGGGAAGTGGGATGAAAAATATCTCACACCATTTCAAATTTCATGAGTGCTTCATACAATAATATTTTACATGCTTTAGGAAGGAGATTAAATATGTTTGAATTTTTTTCTAGAAGGACGAACAAATTTTTATGTTACTTAAGATTGAGACTAGCCCTAAGTTTAACGATTTTAGGATCATCTTTTATTCTAATGTTGACATCAATAGTGTCCTCAACAAGTGATTTAGATCTGTCTTACAACTCTATTGGTGTAGAGGGAAGTTTGAGTCCTTCATCTATTGGTGCCTCATAAAGGTTTTCAACAATAGACTTATATTTATTTTCATGATTTTCATTTTTTGTCCAATAATACCTCAAAGAGGTTTTCACTAGGGGAATTCAATATTTTATTTTTTTGTTTCTTTTTTTATTTTAACTTTATTGTGACTAAGGAACTCTTCCTACTCCCCAAAATTTGATAATGTATCCAAGTTGATTTTGAGGCCTTTTTTATGATCCCCTAGTAGGATTTAATCTCGAGGTCCCATGAATTATACAATGGCCTCATCATTTTGGAATGGATAAATATACATGTGATTTTTTTGGTCCTAGGTAATGAGTTTAGGGTACTGGAGGCTGAGCTTTATGATAAGGATAGCAGATTCATTGAAAAGGTTGGTGATGGAAATATATTCATAGAGGCTACAAGTGGTACATATTTTGATGTCAGAATAAGTTTCCTTAGAAATCATATAAGTATCACTGACATTCTCATGATCACCTAGGGGTTTGTAACCAATCCCTTGAGATTATTTACTTGCATGAATGAAATAAAACAACAAATATACCTTCACCTACCTAATGAAGTCCCTCCTTCATTAACATAAATTTTCTCATAATTGATTATTATGTGGTTTCTCAAAACTTGTGCAAGATTTAAGTAGTATATACCTATTTGATTACAAGAGATATTCAGATTCGAGATGATGATAATTTATGATTATTCATGATCTGATTAGATGATACAATCATTTAGAATGAAAGATGCAATGGTGGATTTATATATATTCATAAGGGAGAATGGAAGGTTGAGATCATTTTTTTAGATTAGAAACTCCAAAATTAGATGAGATTCAATTACTCAATTAATTGATTACATTTCCATGTGGAGACTAAATTGACTAGGTTATTTAATTTTATGTAAGAGTGATGAGGGGTTAACTGATTTGTTTCCTCTTTGTGAAAGAGTTGAATGAATTGTTTTCTCTTTAGAGATATAATGATTGGATAGCTAACTAATTTATTTGCAAATGGAGATAGAGTTAATCGACTAGCTTGGATTGGCTTGAATAAGTTTCCTTTTCAAACTAGGTAGTTAACTGAAAGATTACCTATGATGACATGGAGTGGAGGATGGGAGGATATTTAGAATTTATTTTTTATTTTAATTAATTAATAATGTGTATGAATTTAATAATCAAGTAATTAATTAATCATGGGATGATGTTAGTGGACTTTTGAATAAGCTCATGGTGATGAATTAATTATTTCACATGGTAATGTTAGAATTGAAATTAAGATGGATTATCTAGGGTTAATGATAAATTTGAATAATGATGACACTAGGGTGGAAAAATTAGGGTGTCTATTTTTACCCCTCTTTAAAAGGATGTTGTGACTAAAAGAAGAAACAAATCTTCAAAGAATAGAGAAAAGGTAGAAGGAAAAAGGTAGGTGCACTAGGATTCCCCTATTGGCATGATTAGAAGGTATGATTCCCCCTCGAGAGGACATGAGGGGATGAAAGACACATATGGGCTCTCAAAATGAGAAGATGGGTGAAATGGAGGAATCAGAGCTAAAATGAATGGATGGTGGTTAATAAACATGGTTTGAGTGATCATGTGATGCCTTAATATGATAATTATGGATATGGAAGGTCTTTATGGATGTTATGGATGTTTTTATATGATGTGATGGATGGATTGACATTCATGTTGTATTATTTTTTATGTACACTTAGTTATAATGAATTTTAATTATGGATAGTTAGAATGAATTGGATGAATGTTAGTTATGGATATTTAGGATGAATTGGATGAATGTATATGTATGGAAATGATGTGATGATTATTTTTTCTAATATTGAAAAAAATTCCAATGTTTGAGCAAACTAATATTTTTTATAGCATATGTCAGGATGTACCATGATATGAAAAACCATGATGACATTGTTATAATATGCCTTAGGACTAACACAAATGAAATAAATAATAAAAACACACAAATGGTCAACAATTAATAGGAACACACACAAACAAATAAGTAAACAAGTCAATTAGGTTTTTATCCTTTATCAAGTTAAAAACCATCTTTTAATGATAATGATATTGATATATTTGATTTTCCCTAACCAAAAATGTATGTGAGGGGGTTGGATTTAGAATGATGTATCCTGAGAAATTTGCAATGATTTTTTAAAATTTGAATGAAGATTTTAACAAGATTTAAGGACAAGATGAATAATTTTTTGTGGTTTTTGGATTTTTCTTTTTTGATATATTTTTTTTAATTTTTGACTGAGTGAAAAAGCTACAAACAAATGGAAAAATATTTATAACATTAGGTATGAAATTGGAGATAGTGGATGAAATGAATGAGGGATTCAATATGGATCTCCAAAGACTACATTACATAGGAACCATATCCTTGATCTTCTTCATGCCATGTTGACATTGATGTTGATGTTGATGTTGATTTTGGTGTTGGTGTTGGTGTTGGTGTTGGTGTTGGTGTTGGTGTTGGTGTTGGTGTTGATGTTGATATTGATGTTGATGTTGATGTTGATGTTGATGTTGATGTTGATGTTGATGATGTTGATGATGATGATGATGATGATGTTGATGTTGATGTTGATGTTGATGTTGATGTTGATGTTGATGTTGATGTTGATGTTGATGTTGATGTTGATGTTGATGTTGATGTTGGTGTTGATGTTGGTGTTGATGTTGGTGTTGATGTTGGTGTTGATGTTGGTGTTGATGCTGGTGTTGATGTTGGTGTTGATGTTGGTGTTGATGTTGATGCTATGGTAATGTTGATGTTGATGTTGATGTTGATGTTGATGTTGATGTTGATGTTGATGTTGATGTTGATGTTGATGTTGATGTTGATGTTAATGCTCTAAATAGGATCTTATAGATCGATATGTTTCTAAAACATGTTTCAAGACCTTTTTCATGACCTTATCAATGTCAAAATCAAAGGAAAATATGATCAAGTTGTCAAGGATGGGATGGTTCAATCATAAAGATGGTTTAGGATGGCCAAATTTGGATGGAGAAATGGGTCTGCCCCCAAGTTCAAGGTACTTGTAGATAATATATTTACACATGATGCCATAAACTAATTTTCATCATGGGAGTTTTGCAAGGCATCGTAAGAATTGTTTTCACCTTTGGATGATTTTTTATCTTTCTATTTTCTTTTGATTATTTTATTTTATTTTTTAGCAATAGATCCTTCAACTAAGGAAGTGTTTGAGATCCATGATGTTCATGGGTTCATCAAGCTCAAGTCCATCTCACATGACCAAAATTTATGCTATAAATTTTTTTTTATGAATTTCCTTGATCACTAAGTTGGCTTATTTTGAATTTAGACATCTTAACCAAGTACCATCATATCCCCTATAATAGAGAGTGTTTCTAAGGAGGGTGAAGTGGGGTGTGCATTAGATAAATGATTTTATTTGATTGTTTGAATTATTTGGATGGATTATTTTGTCATGGAGGTAAGTGTAAATGGCATGATACCAAGGGGATTGATATGATACTAAGGGGAATTAGGACCAATAATTTCACACACCATTTTCAATTTTGAATGTTTCATGAGTGCTTCATACAACACCATTCTTCATCTTTGCAGAAGGAGATCAAAGATGTCTAAAACATTTTTAAAAGGGTGATCAAATTTTCATGTTCTTTAGGACTCATATTATCCCCAAGTTTAATGATTTTAATATTGTTTTTCATTTTGATGTTGACATCAATAGTGTCCTCAACCAGTGATTTAGAGTCATCTTGTAAATATGTTGGCATAGGGGGGAGGTTCAATCCTTCATCTATTGATGCCTCATAAAGGTTTTCACTAGTATATTTGTCTTTATTTTATTGATTTTCATTTTTTTCATCCTATAGTGCCTCAAAGAGAATTTCACTAGGGGACTTTAGATTTTTTATTTTTTTGTTTCTTTTCTTTTATTTTTAGCTTTATTGTGTAAGGAACTCCTACTCCCTAAAATATTTTGATATATCGAAGTTGATTTCAGATCCTTTTTTATGGTCCCCTAGTGGGATGTTATCTGGGATTACCACTACTTATAAAATGGCCTCATAATTTAGAGGAGATCAATAGATGTGATTTTTTTGGTCTTAGGTAATGAGTTCAAGGTATTAGAGGCTGAGCTTTATGATAAGGATAACAAAGTCATTGAAAAGGTTGGTGGAGGTAACATATTCATAGAGGCTACAAGTTGTACCTTTTTCAATGTCATAATAATTTTCCTCCAAAATCTTATAAGTATCTTTGACATCCTCATATTGATCACCTGGGGGTTTGTAACCAATGTTGTGAGATTATCTTTTGCATGAACTTGTATGGGTTCCCATATTCCCAGTTCATGAGAGCCTAGTCCTTTTTCATTGTAATTCATCATTTGGTATATTTTATCTTCTATTAGATGTTATTTTCTCTAGACACAAGAGACTAAGATGTCATCATATAACCAAGAGTCATTAAAGCTCTCAATATTTTCATCAACAAGGAAACCTGGTTTGAAAAAAGTGGTTTTGCCAAAATAATAGGATGATTTTTCCTTATTCTTATTCATGTTAGGCCTGCTATGGCTTTAAGGATATAAACAAAGTATACCCACATGGAAGGAGTCTTGGATTCATATTCTCCCAGGACTTTTTCAGTGATCTTAAAATAGAATTTAGAAGGTGTATTTTTTGATTTAGATGGGAGTTCATCTAGGTGTATGTAAGAATAATGATTTGGAATTCTTGTAGCATGGATCTATCTACTTTAGATGCACTTTTAGTGATAGGATAGTAGTTGGTTTTTCATTATAACTGTTCTAATATTTTACAATATTAAAAAGGTTGAGGGTCAGCTAAGACAATAACTTCCATTATTAAACATGAAAATTTAATGCAATGGTGGAAGGTGCATGGTATGTCTTGCATGGCATGAATCCATGGTTGATCAAGGAGGATGTTATATGGGATATCAATATCAATGACATGGATTAAATTATTTTGTGTGATAGACCCAAGCATGATGGGAATGTGAATAGTTATTCTTGATTCCCTTTATGCATTGTCATATGCCTTGATTATGATGGTGATTAAATATAATTATTTTATGGAGTAACCAAGATGTTTTCTCAAAGTCAATGTACATATGTTCAAGCCTAATCCATTATCTACAAGTACCCTTTTCACCTTGTGTTTGGTGATATAAGCTTCAATGCGCAAGGGTAGGTTATGAGATGGTCCAACATGAGGTATGCCATTTCGGTCAAAGGTAAGTTGATGAATTTGAAGGAAATTTTACATTGAGTGCTTGAAATTGATATGGGTAAATTTCATTCAGGACTCTTGACTCTTGAAGGATTTTATACAAATTGTCCTTATGAACAGTAGATTTATTTAAAAGGTCCACAATAGAAATCTAGGTAGGGGTTTCCTCAAGCTAAAAATGTGGTTGTATTTTCCATTAGGGGTGGGTAGAGAAGGCATCTAGACAATGTGTTTATTTGTACTATTTGTGACAACACAATCTATGGCTTTGACTTTGATGGTGGTGATATGGTTTTCCATGTGTTTAGTATCACTGACAACATCATTATAGGATTAGGAGGATTTTTTGTGATTAAATTTATTGTATTGTGTGTTATGAAATTAAATCAGTTATGAATGATATTGGTCATGTTTTAGAAATGGATCTTGGTGTATCCTTAAGTGTTGATTTTGGATGTAGATGCATTGCTTTCAAGTTTAATATCTCAATTATCAATCAAGTCTTGAACCTAGTTCTTATGTTTTGTGTATCTCATTTTTGAATGCCATTTGATTTTATAAAATTCAAAATAGATATTTTATTTATACAAAGTGGGTTTCAAATTGGTCTCATCAAATGGTTTTGTTTATGGAAACACAATCATATTTACAGCAACTAGTTTTCAAAAAACTACTTTTATTGATTCCAATAGAGGAGTACATTGTCTTTTCTTGATTTCATAATTGAGGTGGATCATTCTAGTGATTTCATAATTAGCTATGGGGGAATAATGTGAGTAGATAGATGTCATTTTAGGCTAGTTAGTGACATCACATGAAAAACTCCTTAAGATGTTCCCTAGGATCATTCTTTTATTTGTATTTTTCAAACTTTGGTGGTTCGAAATAAGGAGGGAAGGGTATTCTAAACATTTCTTGATCAAAGGGGTAAGGGTACAACTCTAACTTGTACATCTTGTTTTGTTTTTTATTTCCATATTGTAATCCTTGGAGGGATTCCTTCATGGCTTACCATTCTTGGGCAAATGGTGTGTCCTTGAGTGGTTTTGATGGAGGTAAGATAAAATTATGTTTTGATGATCCAGGGGATTGACTAGGATTGGATTGCCAATTATTGGATGGTAGGTTGTTGGATTATTGTTGATGTTGTGAAGGATTGAACATGGAAGGATTAAAAAGAAAAGATAGGTTTTCCAACTATTGGATTAACTTTTGAAGTTGGGAAAACATGACTTAATTTTTATCTTGATGGAATTATTTTTTTAGACCATGTTTTCCTTTTTCTAATATTGACATGGGAGACATGTGTTGACAATTTTGACCCTACAGGTCAAATTTGTAACTTCTATCATTCATAACTTTGATTAAACATGCCTTTCAAAGAAGGGGAAGAGGACCAGGCTGAGGGGATACTTTGAAAAGGCTTAAGATAGAATTCCTTCATACTTTTGTCCAAAGTAAATACAAGAGGAATGGTCCATTACAGAAAGGCTGAAGGACCATTTTCCAAAGGATAAATGACTATTACATTTTTCTTGAAGGGTACTCAGGAAGGGCTTATCATGATTTCAAAGGGACATTACAAAATTATTGGAGGGTAATTACCCTTCAAAAAAGTTCAAAAATAGAGGATCCAAAGGGACATTTCCTTCAAAAATTTTGTTTGAATAAATTGTCTGTGAGAGAGATGTCCGAAAGAAAAGTCTTTTGGAAAATCTGAAGTGTTCTTTCAAAAGCCTAAAGGGTAGTTTCATGTGCTAGAGGGAAAATTTAAAAATATGAGGGGGGCATTTGCAAAAATTTTAAGGGTATCTACCCTTTGGAAAGGTTCCTTTACATAATCCTGAAGGGTTATTTCCTTTCAAATAGGGGCATTTGGAAGCTTCAGTTTCCAAAAGGTCATTACAAAAATCCTGAAGGGTATGTGCCCTTCGAGAAGGTTCATTACAAGAATCCCAAAGGGTATGTGCCCTTCAAGAAAGTCACTACAAGGAAATACATAAGTAGAAATAAAAGGGCATGGACTTTTTGTCTGAAGACAAAGGTGATAAGCAAAATACTAAAATAATTATTTTGGGAAATTTTCCCAAAAGAAAAGAGAGAGCAAAGTGGTAGAGATTTGAACTTTTTTCCAGAGATGAATAGCCAAAGGAAGGGACATAAAGAGGGAAAGCCCAAGAGAATTCCCATAGATAAATTGTCCATGGGAAAAAGAGAAATACATGAACAAGAAGTCTGAAGGAATTCCTTCTAACAAATGGATGTTCGAAGGAATTCCTTCAGAAGGTTTAAATAAGGGAAAGTGAAATGGACAAGAAGTCTGAAGGAATTCCTTTAGGAAAATTGTTAGAATTAATTCCTTTGAAATATTTACCTAAGGGAATGTAAAAAGAAAGGCTCAAAAGGATAAGTCATAGACTTTTTGTCTGAGGAGAGAAGTCTGAGATAATTCCCACAGATAATTTGTCCATGGAAAAATGACTTGATAGATAGTCCGAAGGGAAGAGGCCAATAGCCCAATAGATAAGGCTATATAAATTGAACAATATACAATAATTATAAGAAAGATAAAGCCAAAGAAAATTACACAAGAAAAATAGAGCATGGACAAATAGCAGAACATGCACAAAAATGAAGATCTAGATAAAGCGATGGATTTCAACAGCCATAAACAGGATTAGACATGTCCAATATGTATAACCATTTTAAACACAACACCTTAAATTTTAAAATGGAGACTCATTTGTATGAAGAACTCAAAGAGTTTAATGGTGGAGAACTTAATAATAGATTTCATGCATGCACTCTTATTTTTTTGAGCCTTTCAAACATTCCAGCAGTTCAAGTGGAGACCATTGGAGGTTGACTAGTCTTAAGCTCTAGTTGAGTAATTGACAAGTGTCAAATCCAATCATGTTGTCCATGCAATATAAGACATTCTCAGATTCCAATTCAGCTTCAAATCAGTTTAAGCTTAAGTCAAGATATCCATGATTAGCATAGACATCATGCATGGGAAAAATTAGTCCAAGATTGAGCCCACCATCCATTTTAAATGCCAAAGGACTTTTCATGTAAGCCATAATACAAAAGAATATTATTTTTAGAGGTCTTATTATCTTTGGATAGTAAAAATTGGACTTGGGCTAATGAAAGATTTGTCTTCTTCTTCTATTTTCAATGCCAACCTATTAGATGTTGTGTATTTTTCTATATAAGTTGGCTTTTCGGCCTTGAATTATATCTCTCTTTTGGAAAGACAAATTCTTCCAAAGATTGAGTTGTAACCTTTTTTTAGATTAATAGGACTATTGTTTTTAGATTCTAGCTACTGGTATAGTGTATTTATGTTATTGATTTGCATAAGTGATAGAGTTTTCTTCTTTTTCAAGTCTTGATTCTTACCTAGTTACTAGCTGGTTAGATTATGTAGGTCATGTTCCATGTGTAATGTCTTTTGGATGAGTTTACAGTGGATGACAGTGGCTAGTTAGTGCCTTGAATCATGCCTATTCTATCATTTCCCTCAAGCTTTGATCACAAGATAAAACCTTTTCATGAAATACTTATGCATATTGGTCAATTGGAATTGAAGGTTCAACCTTTCTCTTGTCCAAATCAGTGTTTTTAGGATCTCCAATTGAGTGGATCAACCAATCATTCAGGTGTATCACCATCATTAGATAGGATTTTCTTTCAAGTTTCTCTCTCTTTTCCCAGATAGTTTGTAGCATAGAGTAAGCATCCTAATTGATACACCAAAGGGAGCTAGCCTTTAGAATCTAGAGATTTAATCCACTGATTAGGTCACCCATAGCCTAGTATTGTTTTCATGTTTCAACAGACTATGAATGCCTGAAACTACCTTCACAGGGGTGAAAGCCTGATTGAAAATTGTTTTTGGCCTGCTTGGTGGGACCAACAAAGAAATATTTTTTAGATATAAATAAGTTTGAAGTTGAAGAAAAGCATTTATAGTATAAGATAATATTTATCTTCATCACAAGCTAAAGATTCCTCAAGTTGTAGAGTTCACAACATCATTCAGGCAGCTCTTTCATGCCAAAATTTACCACAAGGTCAACAAGCAAATGTATTCCTTTTGAATTTATATCTTATAAGAGATCAAGATTTAGGAGGGCAAAACCATATCCTCAAAAATAGTATTTACCTCCTGGTCATCCTATTGTTCTAAGCAATACAATCCCCACTATCTAAATGGCCCTTAGAAATCAAGTGTTTGCTTTATTCAATAGAGGTATCCCACTGAATTTATCCCAATTTGATGACATTCCAGTGTCTACCCTCAATAATATCCCATTCTTCTCAGGAGAAAATCAAATAACCCATATTGAGCATATCTAATATGTTGTTAATCTTTGTTCAGTCCATAATGTGGTTGAGGAAAATATTGATATTAGATTATTGGCTATCTCCTTCAAAGGAAAATCATTATAGTGGTATATAAATCTACCACTTAATTCCATCTCTACCTAAGATGAATTAGATGCAGCCTTGGTCAAGCAATTTGAAGATAAATCTGATCACTATCTTTAGTT
Source organism: Torreya grandis (assembly GCA_037957365.1). Classification (NCBI taxonomy): domain Eukaryota; kingdom Viridiplantae; phylum Streptophyta; class Pinopsida; order Cupressales; family Taxaceae; genus Torreya; species Torreya grandis. Next base: position 2,617,383 of record JARHVA010001693.1, on the reverse strand, counting down.
GAGCAATTGACCACCATAACAAGGGCTCCTCATGACTTTATGTTTGATTTTAACCTCAAATTCTAAAAGACATGGACCAGAATACCTATGTTGGTAAGGTCATCCTCTAAATATTCAATTTTTTCTATTTCAAAGACCTTAATTTTGACATTAGTGTTGTGATACAGTCAATGGGTGATACTACCTTTCCAGGTGCTTATGAGATTGTAATAAGGGTATAAAATAGTTTGATACAAGATAATAATCTTTCTCTAATACCTCCAATGTCTATATTTCCAAAATTAAGTTCTACACTAGCCCCTAAATTCCTCAAGTTCCATCCTTAGCTCCTATTCTAGCACCTCAAGCTCAAATTGTAGCCCCTACTAGTCAAGCTAGTGAGATAGGCGAGTTGAAAAGTTTGCTTCAATCCTTTATGAATGAAATATTCCAACTTAAGAATCAAAAATTTCAGTCTAATAGGCCTTATCAACAGCAAAATCAAAACACCTATCAACCCTTCAAAGATTAAAGGCCTCCTTATCAGGGTTTTAGAGAGAATAGATCACCATATCAAGCACAAAGAGCCATAACTCTAGTTAAGCCATATGCTTCCCTTGATCTTAATGTTCCTTCCACTTCAAATTATATTGTTCCCACCCCACCTCAAAACAACATGATGTAAGATTCAGGTTGACAATCCTCAAATCTCAATGATGTTCAAAACCAAGCCTTGGTATCATAGAACATCACTATGCCACAAATGACACAAGAAGAGTTTTATTTTGAAGGAGGTCAGTACCGAGATATAGATTTGGCATCACAAGGAGAGACTCATCAAGCTAAATGGCAGCCCAATGCCATTAATGTAAATTGGAAATTAGATGATCATGTTGCTTTTACTCAAGGTGTTGAAACTAAGAAATCAAGTGGTCAAGTTGCAGCTGTAACTAGAGCTAAAAGAAGAGCCATTAAAGAGGATCAAGAGGTGATAAATGCTTCAAGTACTCCTAGGGTTATTTCTAAGAGTATAAAAGAGTGAATTTTTGTCCCTATAGCATATAAAAATTAGAATATAGAGGTTGTTAAGGTTCATCAACTACCTCTAGTTCATGAACAGCCAGTGCTTCAAAAGGTACAGCCAAAGGTTAGTGGACCTCATTTCAGTATAGTGGATCAAATTAAGAAATATAATATCATAATTATCATGTGGGATTCTCTTCCCATTCCAATAAAAAATTATAAGCTCATTCAAGAGCTTTTAGCTCTTGAATTGTCTCTAAAATTGATTGAGAAAGAAGGTGTTGTCTTGACTAATTCGGATCAACCAGCAAAACAATAGGTAAATAAGATGGAAAAGGTGGACAAAAATAAGGTAAAATCAAAAAAACTCCTCCTTTTTACCTTTTTTTGATAGTAGGTGATACTTTAGTTCATAATTGTATGGTGGATAGTGGAGCTAGTAGTTTTTTGGAATTAAGTGAATGCAAACTAGATTTGTAATCACCATAAAATCACAAAACCAAATTATAAATGTGTGAAAATCATATTTAACTATGTGAAAACAATTCCTTCAAACCACATATTAATGAAAGCATAAATAGAAATAATAAAAACTAGTAATAACACATAACACAAATATACCATGGTTTACCCAATGTGGGATACATCTACCAAGAAAGTCCTCAAATAAATCAGTAATCTAAAACAGGATTAAAATGAACTCTCATAGAGATAGAAAAATATCATGTATAAAATGCTACACAAATATTTGCACCTGTACCTACACAATATTGTATCTCACAAGATGCAAAACTATACCCTATAAATGAGCACTTACACTTTGCAAAACACCTGCACTTTGTAACTCTCTTTTCAAAAGCCACACCTAAAAATAAGAAATATCAACAACCTCTAAAAGGTCACTCCACACCCTATATAAGTAACAAATGATGTATAAATCATCCTCCCAAGGAGAAACTCACCATCCTCATCCAAATAGGCCTTATCCACAAGGTGACACATCAAGTTTCCACCTTCCAATGCATAGCAAAAGGCCCCTCCAAGAGGAACATGCCATTCTCCACCAAATGGCACAACTTCCCATGTATAAGTCTAACACACTTCCATAATGCATCAAGGAATTATTAAATGCACCATTTAATAATTTTTCTCCCCCTAATGCATCATAGAAATAAGTAAATACATCATTTAATAAATTTTCCTAGTGCATCATGAGAATTATTAAATACATCATTTAATAATTTTCTCCTAATGCATCATAGAGATATTAAATAATTAATTAATTCCCTAGAACAAGGAAATCAATCCCACTTCTAACAAACATGGAAGTATACATGAAAATTATTAAATAAACATTTAATAATAATCACCCACATGAGGAGCAAAGGAAAAATGCACTCCCCACATCCTTGGATCTCTTAAGACCCCTAAAGTGTACCAACGAGGTCATGTGATAGCCCTAAAGGGCTCCACACTCAGTAATCTCCCACTTGGAGACCTTTTCTCCTGAATAGAATCTATCACTGCTCCATGACCACTAAGGCCAACCAAATTTGAACATAGTCTCAGCTTGTCCAATGTGACCACCTTGGTCATCATATCCACAAGATTTTGGCTAGTATGAATCTTCTTCAACTTCACCAAGTTCTCCTCCAAAGTTATCTTGATGAAGTTATAACATAATTAAATATGTTTCATCCTCGAGTGGAAAGCAGAGTTTTTTGCCAAATGAATAACACTTTGACTATCACTGTGTAGTCTCCCAACTTCTTGCTCATGCCCCAACTCTTGAAGCAACTCCTATAACCAAATCATCTCCTTGATAGCCTCTATAGCAGTAACATACTCTACCTCTATGGTTGATAAATCCACAACCTTTTGTATCTTGGAAATCCAACTAATCACTGTATCTCCAACAATAAAAATATAACCTACCATATTTCTCCTGCTATCAATATCCCATATCATATCTGAGTCCACATAACCATGCAAAGTGGTATTTGATCCACCATAACATAATTAACATTAATGGTTCCTCTCAAATATCAAAGAATCTATTTCACTGTCTACCAATGCTCATAACCTAGATCACTCATATACCTTCTCACAACTCCCACTACTTGGGCAATATCCACCCTAGTACAAACCATGTCATACATTAAGCTACCAACTATTGAAGAATAAGGTACCTTATACATTTTAATATTTTCAACTTCCATCTTGGGAAATTGCTCCTTTGAGAATCTAAAGTGGCTTACCAAGGGAGTACCAATAGATTTAGCATCCAACATACTAAACCTTTCCAAGACTTTCTTCACATACTTTGATTGGGATAAAACCAGCTTCCTCTCCTTCTTGTCATGAGTAATCCTCATACCAAGGATTTGCTTTGCAGCACCCAAATCCTTCATAAAAAAGAAGTCACTAAGTTGTTTCTTGGGCATATGAATATGTTTTATGTTCTTTCTTACAACTAACATGTCATCCACATACAAATATAATATAATAAAGGAACTATCATCAAAATATTTGGTGTACATGTAATGGTCAGAATTGCACCTTTGATATCCTTGTTCCAACATAAAATAATCAAATTTATTATACCATTTCCATGGATCTTGTTTCAAGCCATACAAAATCTTCTTTAATCTGCACACATAGTTCTCCTTCCCTTTGACCTCATATCCATGTGGTTGTTTCATATACAACTCTTCATCCAAATCACCATGAAGAAAAATAGTTTTCACATCTAACTGTTCTAAGTGAAAATTCTCAACTATAACTAAGCCAAGAACAGTCCTAATAGAAGTCATTTTTACATCAAGAGAGAAAATCTCATCAAAATCAATACCTAATTTTTGTGCAAACTCCTTGACCACCATCCTGGCCATATACCTTTTTCTCCCATGATCCTCTTCTTTTATTATAAAGATCCACCTGTTTGGTAATACACCCTTGCCCTTGGGTAGCTTTATCAAATCCCATATTTTTTTGTCTATGAGAGATCTATGCTCTTCATCCATGGTTTGTTCCCATTTCAACCTAGCATCAACTTGCATTACTTCCTCATAATGCTCTGGTTCTCCATTGTCAATGAGTAATAGATAATTCAAAGAAGGAGAAAAATGTTTCGGTGCTTTTCTTACCCTAGAAGATCTTCTTACCATAGGAGTTTGGGGTCCTTGTGTAGAATATTCCTAAACTAATTCATTAGATACTTTACCATCTACAATGTCATCTAATATTGTGAACTCTTTTAGTTCTTGTTCTTGTTCCTGCAACTGATCCTTATACATGACTTTTTCATTAAAGACAACATCTCTAGACCAAAATATTTTCTTATCTTTAATGCTCCATAAATGGAAACCAAAGTCATCCTCACCATATCCAACAAAGGTTCATTTCTTTGATTTAGCCTCTAACTTGGTCCTATTCACTTTCTTGATGATGGAAAAAGCCTCACATCCAAATACTCTAAGAAAATAATAATCAACATTCTTACCAAACCAATCTTGTTTAGGAATGCCTCCATCCAAAAGCATAGAAGGTCCTCTGCTAATCAGATATACTGTTGTGTTAACTGCTTCTACCCAAAACTATAAAGGCAGCCCTATATGTAACCTCATGTTCCTAGCACATTCCATTATTGTTTTGTTTATCCTTTCAGACACCCCAATCTGTTGTGGACTTCCTAGAACCATCTTGTGCCTATAGATTCCATTTTTAGAACAATAATCAAAGAAAGCATTACTACAATACTCACCTCCATTATTTGATCTAAGACATTTCAATTTGAGACATGTTTCATTCTCAACCAGGCTTTCCACTTCTTAAAAGTGTCAAATACATCAAATTTATTTTTAATACAATAAACCCTAACTTTCCTAGTTGCATCATCAACAAAAGTGACATAATAATTAGAACCACCAATAGAAGATACCTAAAATAGCCCCCATACATCTAAATGTACCAACTCTAACGTGTACACTTTCTTTGTGGGTCTAACTTTTAGGAACTTAACCCACTTTTGTTTCTCATACACACAATCCTAATAGAAGTCTAGATCTAGATGTTTCAATCTAGGAAACTTATCTTTTAAGATTTCCATGCCCTTATGTCTCATATGACCAAGCCTATGGTACCACATAGTTGCATCTCCATATGTAGAAACTAAATCACAAGAATCAACACTACTAGTCAAATATAAAGTACCAACTTTCTTACCTCTCAAAATCACAAGAGATCCTTTGGTAACTTTTCAATAATCTATAGTAAACATAACTGAACATCCTTCACTACCCAATTGCCCCACTAAAACTAAATTCCATCTCAACATAGGCACATGTCTAACATCCTTAAGTAGTCACATGTTCCCATTCTATATTTTCACCTAAATAGAACCTGTCCTTACTATTTCACATGGTTCATCATCACCAAGATATACATGTCCTAGATTATTTTGAACATTATCAAAAAAATAATGGCTATGTGGGGTGGTATGAAAAGAAGCCCCTGAATCTAATACCTAAGACTCAATAAAATTATCCAAAGAAAGAATTAAGGCATCCTAACTAGTTTTACTTGATGTCACATTTACCTCATTCATTTCTTCCCTATTGCCCTTCTTATCCTAAAGTGACTAACAATCCTTATTTTAATGTCCACTCTTTCCACAATTCCAACATATCATCTTAGCTTTAGATCTTGATTTAGATCTACCTTTTGACTTTCCATGGTTGCCTTTGATCTTGTCCTTTTACTTCCCTCTAGTATCAACAGACAAAGCATTACCTGAAGATGATTCACTAGTGATTTTTATTCATATCTCCTCACTAAGAATCACACCTACAACATCCTCAAAATTCAAGCTTCCCTTCGTAGGGATTGCATTACTCATATCCATAACCAAACTATCTCAACTATCTCATAAAGAACATAAAATTAGCAAAGCTCTAACTTCATCATCAAACTTAATTCCAACTAAAGTGAGAATACTTAAAACCATATTAAAATCATTTAAATGATTAGCAATAGAACCATTCTCAAACATTTTCATGTTAAACAATATTTTCATAAGAAAAAATTTATTTGAAGTTGAGAGTTTCTCATACAACTTTCCAAGCTTATCCATGAGATCTTTTGTAGATGTCTGATCTATAGTGTTACATGTAATAGAAGATGCAAGGCATAACCAAAAGGCTCCCAATGCCTTCCTATCAAGCAATGTCTAATCTGCATCACTCATACTTACAGGTTGTCCTCCTTTTCCCTCCAAGGGTAGTTGAAGTTCCTTCTGATACAAGTAATCCTCCATCTGCATTTTTCATAAACCAAAATTCTTACCATCAAACTTCTCAAATATAAATATGATTTCTTCTCCCATATCTCCCACTCAAGCTAATAACATTTCCTATGATTTACCATTTCATTTGAAACACCACCAAAGCTTTGATACCAATTGTTAGGAATTAAGTGAATGTAAACCAGATTTCTAATCACCATAAAATCACAAAACTAGTTTTTAAACATGTGAAAATCAGATTTAATTATGTGGAAATAATTCCTTCAAACCACAGATTAATGAAATCATAAATGGAGAGAATCAAAACTAGAAATAACACATAGCATAGACATACTGTGGTTCACCCAATGTGGGCTACATCCACCAAGAAAGTTGTCAAATAAATTAGTAATTTTAAACAAGATTACAATGAACTCTCATAGAGATAGAAAAATCTCTTGTATAAAATGTTACACAAATAGCTACACTTTCACATGCACCTACACAATAATGTATCTCACAATATGATAAACCACACCCTATAAATTAACACCTACACTTTTTAACTCTCTTTTCAAATGCCACACCTACAAATAAGAAATATCAACAACCTCTAAAAGGTCATTCAACACCCTGTATAAGTAACAAATGATGTAGAAATCATCCTCCCAAGGAGAAACTCACCATCCTCATCCAAGGAGGCCTTATCCACAAGGTGAAAAATCAAGTTTCCACCTTTCAATTCATATCAAAAGGCCCCTCCAAGAGGAACATGCCATTCTCCACCAAATGGCACAACTTCCCATGTGGAAGTCCAACACACTTCCATAATGCATCAAGGAATTATTAAATGCACCATTTAATAATTTTTCTCCCCCTAATGCATCATAAAAATAAGTAAATACATCATTTAATTAATTCTTCTAATGCATCATGAAAATTATTAAATACATCATTAATAATTTTTTCGTAATGCATCACATAAATATTAAATAAACAATTAATTCCCTAGAATAAGGAAATCAATCCCACTTCCAACAAACATGGAAGTATAAATAAAAATTATTAAATAAACATTTAATAATATTCACCCACATGAGGATAAAAGGAAAAATGTGCTCTCCACATCCTTGGAGCTCTCTAGACCCCTAAAGTGTACCAACAAAGTGATGTGATAGTGCTGAAGGGCTCCACACTCAATAGTAATACAGTCATGCCTAAATAGATTATAGACAAGCTTGGACTTGTTTATGAACCAAATAATAAAGGATTATTTCAATTGGATGGGTCACTAACTAAGATGGTAGGCATCATCAAGGATCTAAAATTGACATTACATGCATGTCCCAATGTTACTATTCAGCAGGATGTTGTTATGGTAGACTTACCCCCTACTTTGCTTTGTGTCTTTCAAGATATTTCACCTCAAAGATTGGGGGATATTTATCATCTAATTGGACTTATTTTATATTCAAAACTAGGTATGTTACCAAGGTAATCTTTCATTCTGAGTCTATTGCATGTTTTCATATGGAGCCATATATGCTAAGTGTTGTGAATAGTAACTATATCATCTCAGATGAAATACTAAAAACTAGTGAAGTAGAAAATGGATCACCTTTGGATGGAGTTATAGATTTTTTTATTGATGAGTGGGCTTCTACTTTGCATGATTATAATCTTTATAAGTTGATTGAAGAAGAAAGACTTGGTATGTATTGCCTTCATGAGAATGATGCACCAATTCCAACCATAGTCAAAGAAGATGAGTCTAATGAAGGTTTGTGGCAATTGTACTTTGATGGATCAAGGAATAAGCATAGAACCATAGCTAGAATGATTTTGGTTTCTCTAAAAAAACAAATGTATTTATCTTCTATTAAATTTTAGTTTGGTTATTCAAATAATGTTGTTGAGTATGAAACACTAGTTCACAATTTGCAGTGGGCTAGGAAGATGAAATTCAATTCTTTGCAAGTGTTTGGTGATAGTGAGATTGTAATTCACCAAGTAAGATGTTTGAATATATGTAAAAATTTGTTGCTTAAATATTACAAGCATATAATTTGGGATTTACTTGAATATTTCCAAGCTATTAACATTCAGGCAATACCAAAAGGTGAGAATAAACATGTTGATAGGTTGGTTGTTGTTGGGTCCCAATTTAGCATCTCAACTGATATAAAAAGTGAAAAAAATTAGTCACATATAAAGGTGGTTTTAAGGCCCTCTATTTCTAATAATCATGAGAATTGGTAGGTGTTCGAAGATGACAATCAAATTTTTACATTCTTGAAATAGGAAGCTAAGTTTTCTTCATGAAACCAATCAAAACACTTGCAATATTACATTGATCAAATTGCATAACTAAAAACAAATAAGTTTCCAAATGGATTGGTCACACTAAGAACATTTTCAGTGGTGATGATGAGCTAAGGAAAGATATGTAATCCTTGTCAATAAAAGAAGAACACTATGCCAATGTAGAGATTGTAGCTGATAGGATTTTAAATTTGGGTAAGGTATGCACTCCTTCACAAAAGCAAGATTTCATTGAGTTATGCACAAGATTTTATGATGTATTTGCATGGTAGTATAGTGATCTCAATGGATTTGATCTAATTTTAGCTCAACACACCATTGAGTTAGAGGAGGAGACTAAACCAGTAAGACAAAGACAAAGTCCAATCAATTCTAAGCTTGAACCTTTGATGAGAGATGAGCTTCACAAGCTCATAGAATCAGCTATTATATTTCCAATCAAGCACTCAACTTGGGTGGAAAATATTGTTTTGGTATGAAAGAAGAATGGTGAGATTCATTTTTGTGTTGACTTCCATGATTTGAACAGGTCTTCACCTAAAGATCACTATCCATTGCCCTCAATGGAACAAATTTTATAGCTTATTGCAAGTTTAGAGAGGTTTTCTTTGTTGTATGGATATAGTGGTTATAATTATATTTTGTTCAAAGAAGAAGACCAATTTAAGATAGCCTTCACAACTAAGTGGGGGACATTTACATACAGAAAGATGCCATTTGGTTTATCTAATGCTAGAGCAATATTTTAGAGAGTCATGGATATGACATTCCAAGGCCTTCTTAATAGGTTTTTACTTGTTTATTTGGATGATATAACAATATTTTCAAAGAACATAGAAGATAAAATGGTTCATCTCAAGAAAGTGTTCAAAAGGTGTAGGAAATTTGGGGTGTCTCTAAATCCCAAAAAGTGTGTTTTTTCAGTTCATGAAGGTAAGATTCTTGGATATGTTGTTTCAAAGCATGGTTTAAGCATAGATTCTGAAAGGAATCAATCCATTCTTGCACTCTCCTTGCCTAAGCATAAAAAGGATTTACAAATTTTCTTTGGGAAAATCAATTTCATAAGGAAATATATTTCAAATTTTGCCATTTTAGCTAAGCCACTTACAGCCATGCTAAAAAAAAATCAAAACTTTAGTTGGTCCAAAGAAGAAATAAAAGGGTTGAAGAATATTAAGAAGGCCACATCTAGTGCTCCTATGCTTATATATCTAGATTTCATGAAATATTTCATTTTGTACACTTATGCTAACATGGACACCATTTCAGTATTCTTATGTAGCAAAATCATGAGGCTTTGGAGCAGCCAATAGCCTTCTTCAGTCAAGGCTTGGAGGAGTATGAAACAAGGTATTATTTTTTTGAAAAACATGTCCTTTTAGTTATAAGGTCTCTTTAAAATTTTAGATACTTGTTTTCTAACAACAAGATACACCTAATGGTCACCCATCCAAGCATCAAGGAGTTCCTTTTGAAAAAAGATATAAATGAGAAGAGAGCTGGTTGGATAAATAAGGTAAAGGAGTATGATTTGGAAATTAAGGTCACAAAGCTGATTATAGGCAAAGGATTGTGTGAGCATCTAGCACAAGACTTACAAGAGGATAATGAGCTTGTTTTGGTGTCAAATGATGAAGAGGTTACAGCTAGTCATACCTCACCTTCCAGTTGATTTCATGAATTGGTAAGCTATCTCCAAGATGGTATTTATCCATCTCATCTCATTACTTCAAAAATAAAGTATTTTAGATTGCAATTAATTCCATTTTTTTTGTTGATGGTGTTTTGTTCAAGAAAGATATCAATGGAATGTTGCTAAGATGTGTAGAACCAGGCCAAACTCAGAGATTGCTTGAATAATTTCATGATGGACATGGTGGAGGAAATTTTTCTACAATAAATATAGTTCTTAAGATCATGAGAGGTGGGTAATATTGGCCTAGTATATTTGGTGATTGCCATGCATGGGTTAAAAAGTGCAAACAATGTGATATGTTTGTAGGAAAAGTGAAGCTTGTAGCCTTACCTCTTCAGCCAATAGCATTGGATCAGCCCTTTGTCCAATGGGGATTGGAATTTATTAGACTCATTAATCCTCCTTCAAGTTTAGGTCACAAATGGATTCTAACTACTACAGATTACTTCACACATTGGACAAAAGCAATAACATTTAAAGAAGTAAATGAAACTAATGTTCTTGATTTCTATGAATGTTTGCTTACTAGGTTTGGAGTTCCCTCAACTATTATTTTTTATAATGCAATAGATTTTGTGGGATATATGATTAGTCAATGGGTTGTCTAACATGGAATTTACCTCATCACTTCATCAAACTATTATCTACAAGGTAATGGACTTGTTGAATATATGAATAAGAACCTATTGAGGATCATAAAGAGGACTATTGAAGAAAATCAGAGGTCATGGCATCTCAAGTTGAATTCAACTCTATGGGATGATAAGATCACCTACAAAATGTCAGTATCTAACTCTCCATACAAGCTGGTATATGGTAAGGAAGCAAGGTTACCCATTTCTCTTGAATTTCTTGCTTTGGAACTAATGCATCAGCTTGAGTTGTTGGAGAATGAGCCTATGGAAATAAAGTATGTTGAGCTTATGAATTTTAAAGAGACAAGAAATGAGTCCATGCTAGCCATGGAAATTCATCAAGCACAGGGGAAGAGAACTTTTGACAAAGGAGCTTCTTCATGAAGTTTCAAATAAGGAGATTTGGTCCTCAAGTGGGATGAAGATAGAGATAAACTAGGAAGGCACAAAAAGTTTGATTCCCTTTGGAGTGGCCCATACATAATTTCTAGCTATAAATCCCATAATACTTTCCAACATACAAAGTTGGATGGTCAGGGACTTCCAATCCCAGTCAATGGGATCCATCTAAAACATTGCTATTAAAGAGCAAAGTTCCTTATAAATAGTTTGTTTTACTTTCCTTCAAGTTCTGTTCAAGCATATTAGTTTTGTTCAAATAAGTGCTTGTGTGCACATTTGCTTCTTAGTTAGTTTTCTTATTTTCATGTGTTTCCCTTCTTATTTTGAAGGATGAAGGTTACTTCTTGTCTAGTCAAAGGAGATTTACAGTCATGGGCTAGGTTTACCATTGTTTTGTGAGTTTAATATCATGTTTATGGTCTAAGTTCGCAAGCATAGTAGGCATTCTTCCCAGTTGAGTCACCAAAATGTTCACAATTTTGACCCTATAGGTCAAAATTACAACCTCTATCATTCAGAACTTTGCTTAAACATGCCTTTCAAAAAAGGGGAAGAGGACTAGGTCGAGGGGATAATTTGAAAAGGCTTAAGATAGAATTCCTTCGTACTTTTTTTTGAATTATATTACAAGAGGAATGGTCCATTACAGAAAGGTCAAAGGACTATTTTCCAAAAGCTGAAGACTATTAGATTTTTCTTGAAGGGTACTCAGGAAGGGCTTGTCATGATTCTGAAGGGACAATACAAAAATATTGAAGGTTAATAACCCTTCAAAGAAGTTCAAAAATAGAGGATATTAAGGGACATTTCCTTTGGACTTTTTATCTTAAAAAAATTTCTGTGAGAGAGATGCTCAAAAGAAAAGTCCTTTGGAAAAGTTGAAGGGTTATTTAAAAATCCTGAAGAGCATTTTTGTGTGTTAGAGGGTCAATTCAAAAATTTGAGGGGGCTATTTTCAAAAATCCAAAGCATATCTATCCTTTGGAAAGGTTCATTTAAATAATCCTAAAGGGTTACTTCCTTTCAAAAAGGGGCATTTTGAAGCTTATAAAGGGTCAGTTTCCCTTCAGGAAAGTTCAAGTCAAAAGCTTGAAGGGTACATGCATTTTGAAAGAGGACATTGGGAAGAATTCGAAAGGATATCTACCCTTCGAGAAGGTTCACTTCATAAAATTCAAAGGGAATGCCAAAAGGTTCATTTAATTTCCAAAAGGTCATTACAAAAATCCCAAAGCATATGTGCCCTTTGGGAAGGTTCATTGCAAGAATCTCGAAGGGTATGTACCCTTAGAGAAAGTCACTACAAGGAAAGGCACAAGTAGAAATAAAAGGGTGCAGACTTTTTGTTCAAAGACAAAGGTGATAAGCCAAAGACCGAAACAATTCTTTCAGGCAATTTGCCTAAAAAAAAGGAGAGAGCAAAGTGGTAGAGCTTCAAATTTTTTTTCAAAGATGACTATCCAAAGGAAGGGATCATAAGAGAGGGAAAGTCTAAGAGAATTCCTATGGATAGAAAAAAGAGAAATACATGAACAAGAAGTCTAAAGGAATTCCTTCGAACAAATGGATGTCTAAAGGAATTCCTTCGAAAGGTTTAAAAAAGGGAAAGTGAAATGGACAAGAAGTCTGAAGGAATTCCTTTAGATAAATTGTTTGAAGGAATTCCTTTGAAAGATTTACTTGAGGAAATGTACAAAGAAAGGATCGAAAGAATAAGTTTCAGACTTTTTGTTCAAGGAGAGAAGTTTGAGACAATTCTTGTGGACAATTTGTCCATGGAAAAATGACTTGATAGATAGTCTGAAGGGAGGAGGCCAATATCCCAATGGATAAGGCCATAGAAAGGGAAAAATAGACAGTAAATCTAAGAAAGATAAAGCCAAAGGAAATTCCACAAGAAAAATATAGCAAGGACAAATAGCAGAACATGCACAAAAATGAAGATCCAGATAAAGCGAGGGATTTCAACAGAGATAAATAGGATTAGACATGTCCAAGATGTATAACCATTTTAAACATGACACCTTCGATTTTAAAATGGAGACTCATTTGCATGAAGAAATCAAGGACTTTAATGTTGGAGAGATTAACAAGATATTTCATGCATGCACTCTTGTTTGTTTTGAGCCTTTCAAACATTCTAATAGTTTAAGTGGAGACCATTGGAGGTTGATTAGTCTTGAGCTCTAGTTGACTAATTGAAAAGTATCACATCCACTCATGATTTCCATGTAATAAAAGACATTCTCATGTTCCAATTTAGCTTCAAATAGGTTCAAGCTTAAGTCAAGACATCCAAGATTGGTGTATACATAATGCATAGGGAAGATTAGTCCAAGTTTGAGCCCACCATCCATTGTCAATGCTAAAGGACTTTTCATGTAAGGCTTAATACAAAAGAATATTATTTTTAAAGAATATTATTTTTAGAGGTTTTGTTATCTTTGGAAAGTAAAAAATTGGACTTGGGCTAATGAAAGAGTTGTCTTCTTCTTCTATTTTCAATTCCAACCTCTTGGATGTTGTGTATTTTTTTATATAAGTTGGCTTTTCAGCCTTGAATTGTATCCCTCTTTTGGCAAGACAAAATTCTGCCAAAGATTGAGTTGTAAACTTTTTTTAGATTAATAGAAGGACTATTGTTTTTAGATTCTAGTTGATGGTATAGTGTATTTACGTCATTTATTTGAATAAGTGATAGATTTTTCTTCCTTGTCAAGTCTTGATTCTTACCTAATTACTAGCTGGTCAGATTATGCAAGTCATGTTCCATGTTTAATGTCTTTTGACTTAGTTTATAGTGGATGCAAGTGACTGGTTAGTGCCTTGAATCAGGCCTATTCCAACATTTTTTTCAAGATTTGATCACAAGATAGAACCTTTTCATGAAATAATTATGCATATTGGTCAATTGGAGTTGAAGGTTCATCCTTTCTCTTGTCTAAATTAGTGTTTTTAGGAGCTCCAATTAACTAGATCAATCAATCATTCAGGGGTATCACCATCATTAGATAATATTTTATTTCAAGTTTCTCTCTCTTTTCCCAGATAGTTTATAGCATAGAGCAAGGATCCTAATTGATACACCAAAGGGAGTTATCCCTTAGAATCTAGAGATTCAATCCACTGATTAGGTCACCCACAACTTAGGATTTTTTCCATGTTTCAACAGACTATGAAGGCCTGAAACTACCTTCACAGAGGTGCAAGTCTGATTAACAACAACATGGATAGGTTAATTATAAGTTTGCTTTGATTTAGCTAATGAAATTTCTAGAAATGGCTTGGTAACTTATTCTTATGATGTGGATAAATTTTTTAGGATTATAATAGGAAGGGAGTTTAGCTCTTGCTTCTATGAGCTACATAAGGATATCATTCTTATTCTCAAATAGGTACTAATCGACTTGGGAAAAAATAAGTTTAGATTTAAATAAATCATTATGTTTGGTTTTCAAGACTATTAGTATCATCATCATAGATTTCTTATTGATCAAAGTGAAATGGGTGTTAATTAAAAGGTTTTTCCATGTTAGTGTATTGATTCATTCTCCCTTGAAGTCTTGTTTTAGGTGTTATGGGTTTGTTTTGGTTTTTTTGGGACTAGTTTGATGATGAACTAGTTTCACATAAGGCGATGATAAAAACACACATAGCACACCATATGTTAGTCAAGTGGGAGTGTAATCGAATAGTGGCCCATAGATAATGACTGAAAGGCATGTTGTGGGTAATCTTTGGGAATGATGTTTTATTTGTAGCACTACGTGATTATAGCTGAAAAGTTCTTAGTCTAGATTAACACAATATCAATAAGAAATTATCATTATACCTTTCAATACATGAGTCCCAATTATGTGAAACAAGTGTGTCTTTTAAAACCTAGGTATTAGTGGTCAAATTCACCTCACTCCACTTGATTATTAATCAAGCTTAGCCACTTAAGACATCCACACCAAGTAATTTTTAATGTCTACCAGAACACGAACTTTGGTCAAGGCTTGGTGATGAAATCTAATTCGTTAAATCTCTAAGAAAGGTAAAATAAAAATTATAACCATTTATAATTTCTAAGGTCACTTTTGGCACACGTAACTAAATTGTTTCTAATTATAAATATTTCCTTTTGGCACAAGAGAATAACATATGCAAACTTCAATTACACACACAATTAATACGATAAAATATAAAAACAAAATAGATTCAAGATTTAATGATTATGTATTTAGGTTTTTAATTTTAGGTCTTTGATAAGTGTGCCTACAAAACACATCTTAATAGTTTTGAAGTTTTTGTCTTCATCAAATGGTTCCCTACACGTTAAAAAGATAGAAAAAATGCTACAACACATGACACAAATGCTAATATTTAGAGTGTAAACACTAATTAGCATTAAAAAAATGTTGATAAATAGAACTATTAAATTTATTAGTGTAAATTATAAATGTCATAATGCAAACACTAATTAATAGTGTGGAAATGCTAAACTACAATATATAAACCCTGATGAATAGGAAACTATAAAAAATAAATAAAAGCTATTACCTTGGATGGAAATGTTGAACCTCAGAATAAAAACATTGATACTCATAATAGGAACAGTAATATGAAAATACTAGATTTCAGAGTGGAAACACCAATCCTCAAAATAAAAATGTCGATCCTTAGAAAATGATCAATTTCACCTGCATAAAGATATAAATTCCAAAGTTTCATATGAAAACATCATTCCTAACAATGGAAATGCCAAAACTTAGTACATAAATGTTAATGTTTAAAGAAAGACAATGGAAGTTGAAAAATACAAAAAATGGTTAAGATTCCAAACCAAATGGTTAGCAACCTGAACCAAAACGATGCTAGAATGTATTAAACAATAAAATCAATGAAAAAAATTCTTCAAAATGAATGAAGAAGTGTTATAAATTAAAAGGGGATTGATTCCCACCAGGCATGCCAAAAAATTATATGCAAAGATTAGATCTTGAATAAAAACTAAACACGAATGCCAAAATCCTACTCTAAACCTAACATAATCATAGTTTGAGAAAAAATAAAGAGAATAACATTAATCTACCATCACCTACTAAATGAATATACTCCTTTGTTGATGTAAATTTTCTCACAATTGATCAAATTATGGTTGGCCAAAACTCATGCAAGATTTTGAAGATGTTTCAACAACATTATATTTGAGATGATTCCTCTATCAAAATGAAAAATGCAATGGTGGATTTATATAATTTCATATGGAAGGATAGATGGTGGAGATCATTTGATCATATTGGAAACTTCATATTAGGATGAGGTTCTATCAGTCAATTAATTGAGTATGTTTCCATTTGGAGACTGTGTTGACTAGGTTGTTTCTATTTTATGTAGGAGTTAAGTGATTTGTTTCTAATTGGAGATTGAGTGATGAAGTACTTAACTACTTTGTTTCCAAATAGAGGAGGATTTAACTAACCAATTAACATGTAACTAATTAACATGTGCATAGATAAGTTTTCATCTCGATCATAAGTTTACCAAATGATGACATGTGATGACATGGAGTGGAGGATATGTGAAGATATTTTTATTTTTTATTTATTTTATTAAGTAATTATGCATGGATTTAATTAATAATTAATTAATTAACTAAAAATTATTAATTAATTAATTATAGGATGATGTTAGTGGACTCTTAAATAAGTTTATGGTGATAAATTGATTATTTCATGTGGTGATGTTAGGATTTGGAAAGTTAAGATGGATTAACTAAGGTTGATGAAAATTTTGAATAATGATGACACTAGGGTGGTGAAATTAGGCTATCTAAAAAAATTATTTTGTAATAATTCTTCAGATTTTTCATATGACCCATTGTATGAGAACCTTGTTCCATTTGAGAAATCTTAACTTGAAGATTAAAAAAATTGTACAAGCACTTGATTAGTAGGAAAAATAGATTGATTATAAATAGATGGCATCACATGAATCATAATCTTAGGAGGAAAAAACTATCTTGAATAGGGATATACATAAAAAACTAAGGAATAAATTATGTTTCACCCATTGTAGGTATATTAAGTGTAGGCATCACTTGTGTAGCCATAGGTGCAAACACATAAACGATAGTAATTGAAATAGTGGTATGAACACCTATTACAGGATCTAAGTCTCTACAAGGTGGACTTTTAGAATTCAAAATTTCATCTTGTTGTTCTTTAGATATGGTATCATTAGCATTTGTTGCATTCTTAACCTCTAGGATAAGGTTCAAGATAGTGTATATGTCCTTATCTTTCTTAATAATTCTTTTCCAAAAATTAGAAAGTGCTTATACTTGTTTAAGATCTACATTTTGAAGCTCATTGGGATGTATTTTACCATGATATTCACCATTATATTTAGTATCATCTTCATAATCATTTTTAAGATCAGGCATAACATCATTGATAAAATGTTCATCTACATTTATCTATTCCTTATTAATGTTTGCCTAAATATAAGAAGGAATTTATATCTATCAATTTGAACCATTTTAGATGGTGCACAAACACATGGTTATATCAAAAGAATCTTAATATGATTGATAACAACACCATTTAACCTATCACTTTGCCTTAAAGGCAAGTAAGACCTAACCTTATTCAATGCTATAGAATGTATGAATGAAATTACTAATAAATCTTATGAAAAAGGAGAAATTTTCATATATTTGTATGTGATAAGGGGAAATCAGAAATCAGATCTAAAATTCAACCCCTAATTAAAATAATATGAAACCCTCATAAATATTGAAACCATAATGTAGGAAGAAACTTAGGGTTGGTTAGTGCTCAACTCAATTATCAAATTCACCAAAATGTTTTAATTATTTTGGATCTAAGATTTATAAATAGATTAAAACTAGGGGTAGATCAAATTATCTAAAATATGGAAATATAGTACTAATATGAATTGGAGTAAATAATATAGATATTACACTATTATGATTTAGAATTGACAAAGAAAGAGAGTAGAAGTGTACTTAGTTGATCCTAATATTATTTCACTCACATAAGGTACCTCTATATCTAAAAAAAATTTGTGTCTACCTCATTAGCCATTCAAACATGAAATAAAGCCTGAACACCTCTTTGGATACTACCAATAGAGTCTAACCCCTATGATGGTTGGCACTATTTAGTGGTTTATGGAAATGTCCTTATGCATTTTATTGTTTTTTAACTCTTGAGACCCATATAATTCTTTATATGTGTGCACTCTCCTTCTACCTTGCATGATTATTATTTTTTGTTCTTATTATATCCAGATCCTAATTATTTTTCAACCAAACCATGACCCTTGAAAAATGGGATAGTAATTTGGATTGGCCAATACCAACCACTCCCCACTGAATGGTTAAGTTTTTCCTATATTCTCATAGTCTGAAGAGGGATAAAACCACATGCAGTTCTCCAAATTATGTGTATGTGCAACATCACTATTAATCTAGAATATAATGTAATGTTTTGATGTTTCACATTTGGAAACATGTAAATTTGAATTTTTTTTATTTAGACTTGGATCTAGGGCTACTTATTTTATTGGTTTTGAGATGTGTATGTCTTGTGATAATATCTTAAGGGAGTGCTAGTGGATTTATTGAGATTATTTTCAAGTAGTGATAAAATTGATTTATGACAGTGAGTATAACTTGAAGATTGATTTGTATTTATATTTAACTCTTCATTATTTTCCACTATGACTGATTAATGAAATGTGTCTAAGCCAACCTAATAGAGAATTTCCAAATTAAAAAATATCCTTTTAGTGTTCTTGGACACTATTGGAAAAGGCACACACCTATCGTAATTGAAAATATCCAATTGTTACTAGTATTGTCTTCGGAGTGTAAATCAATGATCTTGGACATGGAGGACTATTTAAGATTTTAGAAGGTTCTTGTACATACTATGTTGATCATGAATAAATTTATTTGGTGAATAGAGTTAACCAATATAATGAAGAGGTAGACAAATATAGGAAAGTGTGAAGATTCAAATGTATGTGAAATGTCCAAGTATGTCAAAGTTGATGTATCTAGAGTGTCTGATGCCATATTTAAGTGTCTAAAGTATTATCACCTCCTTCATTGATCCATTCCCTCCTTAAAAAAATGTATAATGGATTTATTTAAAGCCTTTGATATGAACAAAGTGCTTTTCACTGGAATTAGAGAGTTCTTACAAATTAAATAAGAAAACATATTCATTAAATTTGGACATGTGCCTAAGAATATAGACTTCTAGTATTACCACTTCTAGTTTTTTAAATGTTTAAATTAGATTTATATATTGTTTAAATTAATTTTAAATAATATGATATTAAATTTTAATATTTTATTATTATTTTTAACTATTAATAATTTTCATTCATATCTAGGAAAAATGGGTCAATGATTGAGCATGATCTAACTATTAAAATATAAATAAGGAAAATGCTAAGAATTTTAATGCATTAATTTTAGCATTATTACATGGAAGTTTTAGATATTTACAATGATGCGTTAAAATTTAAATATTATCACCACTTTGATTTTAATGGTGGACAATAATTATTTTGAAAATATCCCCTCGAGAATGTGTATGTTATGAAGGGTTAAATTTGATGGTCACCCCTACCCATCAAGAAAAAAATTTGTGATGGTTTTTAAACTAATTTTACCTTTCACTTAACATTTGTTTTGCATTTTTAACTTTCATAATTTTCATATAAATATAAAAATATAAAAAACCAAAGAACAAAAGAATTACTTAAAATAATTATGGATTGACTAACTAAAAATAAATTAACTATTCTCTTAAGGTTTCATCTATTCTATAAAAAAAATTGAGGAATGCATGACCTTGATAAAATTAATATTAATTATTAAAGGAGAAAACAATCAATAATTTTTCCATGAGTAGAAATATCAGTATTATAAGAATATAAAATAATTTTCTATGTAGATGGAGGTTGTAAGAATAAGAGTAGGGTAGGATGAAATTGTTTCAATACTGACAAAGTTCATAGCCTAAGAAAGGAATTTGAGAATATCCTCACCTATAGTGGTAGACCTAAGTGATAGACCTCACCTATAGAGTTGCTTCCATTGCCACTTGCTCCTCTTAAATATCAAGCATCTAAGTTTTGGTGCATGGGGATCTACATGGAAAACAAAAACCTCAACATTATTAACTGTTGAATTAGACATCAATTCAAATAAAAAGAAAATAAAATAAGAATTTAATCCATATAACAAAAAATTGTGTTTTGATAAAAATGTGTGTTTATTAAAACCATAACAAACCAACAAGATTTACCTAGCAATAAGTGTGCTCATTCCAAATTCTATTCATATAATCAAAGCTTCTTCAATATACCCATTTTGTGCAATCCCAATAACAAATAATAATTATTAAAGTAATTTATAAAACACTTATGTGCAACTCTAAATACCTTGATGCCCTGCACATTTATTCACCTATTACAAAATGCATTTTTTATACAAAGACTTTAAAGTTAATACTACTTCTTTCATTATTTCCATCATGGAGTTCCTTGCAATGTTTCACAGCCAATATTTTGGCAAATGCTTGAAGTGTACGAAGCTAAATAACATAAGTTTGTTGCATCTATAAAAAAACTAACAATGTTCATTTCTTCAATTGGCAAAACTCAATACACACCACGAAACCACTTGGTTACAAAAATATTAGAACATTTTTGTTGTTTGAGTGATATGGGCATGCCAACATTTCCATTGTAGATTATGGATATCACATTCCCAAGAGAACAATCTATGAATTTATTTTCTTCAAGAATGCCCCCAAGTATCATTCATGAGTTTTTTTGCTTCATAATAATGTAGTGATCTATTGGATTGGACAAACCAAAATGTTCTATAATGTCAGTCCCATCAGCCTACAGCCTATTTTAATGTGTGGCTTATTTTCATAGTGGAGGCAAGACCAAATATAAAGTTACAACCAGGTACCACTTTTAGATATATATTTTTCTATAGTGACAAAACTATCATTACTATTGTGAACACCATGGCCACCATAGTTATAACACCATTTCCCATTATGATAATGATGAACATGGTCAAACAGGGTCCCAAAAAATGATTCATTAAGTTGTGATGATAGCGATTAGGTGTAGGGAGATTTTCAAAATTCAAAATTTAGAAAGGTCAGATACATAATTTTAAATTCAATGCACAAGTCCTACCAGAGTAAAGAAATAACAAAGTTATAACTTAGTGCATTTGATCCACGGTACAACATATGTTTCCATTTATCCATGTGGGTTTGAAATCCATATAATAATGTTGCCTTCACATGGTCTCAACTCTCTATGTCTTTTAATTTGATAGTCTTGTCAATAAATATTATAAAATATAAAAGAGGTAGAGATTTGTGATTTGCCATACAACTTACAATGCATTTGGCCATATGCATTTGGTCATGTCCCACTCCCAATCCTCACTGCAATTAATAATTTTAAAATGGTTGATTTTTTATTATAAATATCAATATGATAGGGTGTATAATTTTTAGCCCATCATCTAATATGATTTAAAATATAATATGATTGTATTTTACAGATAAAAACCTCAAAAACATTTAAACGAATGCCAAATTTAACCCATATATGTTATCAATGTGACCACAGTGATTGCACATGGAATTTGGATTTGGTCACTTTTGCTAACCTATGTTAGATTTAAATCCAAACCTTTATCATGTCATTAGAGGTCAAATTTGAAGGGTTGGCCTTCATTTCAAGCTGAAGATTATTTCTACATCCAGCCGTTTGATGATGAAAAGTTGTAAAAAATAGCTGCCCTTTGATTGACAAGTGTAAATTTAAATGCCCTTCAATTGACAAGAGTAAATTTAGTTTCCATTTGATTGACAAGAGTAAATTTTATACATTTGTCACTAAAAGTACGAACTAAAGAAACTTAGATTTTAATTTTTTTGGGGATGATTCAAACACAAAAATAAAATACTTAATAAAATTTTGAAAATGCAAACTACAAAATTTATTCAATGAAATTATAGCATTCACCCAAAAGGTTACAAAAATCATAATTCATAACATCTTACCTTATACAAATCAAATGTACTTCTATTTTCTGCTTATGAGCTAAAATAAAACATTTAAATCATAGAACTAGATTGAATAAGATCTAAGTATGTAATGTTACACTTATAATATCAATTTGAATATTCATAAATTCCATATCCATCTAGTTCATTTCATTATAATTCTTCTGTATGTCAAGACCTAGTCCATGCACCTCCTAAGCCCATCTATAAGCGGGTATATACCCAACCATCAGTTGGAGATGGAAGTAGGAATGCCATAGCCAACTTGGAACATATAACTAAAATAAAAAATGTGATGCAGAATAACATCATGTTTTTGTTTTTACCTGTATACACCACTTTTGTTAGTGCACAATCAACTTTTAAGACCAACCTATCTCATTATTGTTACATCTGCACCCAATCCAATAAGAATGAAATTAGCAGTACCTGTTTATAGTCCAACAATAAAACACATATAAATGTAAATATTGTATTAATGATTATAAACAATTTCAAATAATATTTAAATATTCAATGTCAAAATAAAGTAATTTTCAAATATAAATGAAAATGTTAATGCCCTTCTTGTTAAATTAGTATTATAAATATATAAATCCAATCTCATTGTAATTGTCAACTTTAATCTCACTATAAATGAATTACCAACTTTAATCTCACTTTAAATTAGTCTTACAAATATATATAAAAATATTACTTAAAATAGTTTATCATCATTAATACAATGTTTACATTTATATATTTTTTATTACTGAACTATGAACAGGTTTCGCTAATGCCCTTCTTGTTAAATTAGTATTGTAAATATATAAAACCAATCTCACTATAATTATTAATCTCATAGTAAATTAGTACGTCTAGGATGTGGGTGGCGAGAGTGGATTGTGGTAAATTTGATGAATTTGGTATTAGGCTACACGTTTAGGTGATCCAATCATTTTATGCCTTTAAAACTGGTGCTACGTGGTGTTTTATTAATTTTGCACTACCGCCTTATTTCCATTCAATCCACTGCCACTTTATTACAAAATATAACTATCCATACTAGCAATCAAATTTGAACCCATCACAATGCATCAAAAATTAAATATGATAAAAATAGGGTAATCATAAAATAACCTATAAAATGTCATATAACTTATAGTGTTCAAATCTACCATATAATATAGAATTTAAATTAGTCAAATTTGCAAAATACTTTTACTATAAAAAGAGAATCTAGCACCTTTAACTAAAAATAATCATTAAATAAAAATAAAGAACTTAAAAACAAAAACATTAAAAGTAGATCAGAGAAGACTAAAATATTGGATTAAGCAACAGGATGACTTTATAAGGTAATCATTAAATAAAAATAAAGAATTTAGTTATAAAAATCTTTAAAAATAAGGGAAAGAGGATTAAGATATTGGATCAAGAAACATAGGACTTCATATGGTAATCATTAAATAAAAACAAAGGATAGAGGACTTAGAAAAAATGTTTAAAAAAGAGTAGAGAGTATCAAGCTATGCAATGTTACACTTACAATATCAACTCAAATATTCATAACTTTCATATCCAATAGGTTCATTTAATGGTAATTCTTTTATATGCCAATACCTAGTCCATGCACCTCTTGAGCCCATCTATTAGTGGGTAATAAGATATCCCTACCCACCTCAACCATCAGTTGGGGATGGAAGTAGGAATGTAGTAGCCAACTTGGTGCATACAACTAAAACAAAAAATGTGATGTAGAATAACATCATGGTTTTGTTTTTACCTATTTACACCACCTTGTCCAGTGCACAACAAACTTTTAAAACCGACCTAGCTCATTACTTTTACATTTGCACCCAATCTAATAAGAAATAAATTAGCAGTACCTGTTTATAGTCTATTAATAAAACACATAAATTTAAATGTTGTATTAATGATTATAAACAGTCTTAATTAATATTAAAATCAATTCTAATCAAATTACACTTCACTTAAATAATATTTCTCACTAAAAATATGAAATATATAAGCTTGGATTCCAATTTGTTGGTAACGATTCAATCACACAAATAAAATATATATTTATTTAACTTATACCATTGGTTTCAACTTCTATTCAAAACTTTCCTTCTGATACTACAACTATTGTGAAGTTTTTATTTTCTTATATTCTTCTATTTAAAACTATTGTAGTAATGGGTCTATTAGTATAGAGGAAGAGGCCATCGCACCTTTATATACTTTCATTCGTCATAAATAACATTCTAATCTACCTTATTTAGAGCATGAGGTGCACAAAGAGTAAATAAACATTAACATATCCAATGTTTTCAAAGAAAGTCTAGATCAATCATCATTCTTTATCTTGTTTAACTTTGAGAAACCTCTTTCACATACTGTCATGCTCATTGGAATAACAAGAATAGCTTGTCATAGTTGCATTAAAGATGAAAACCCTTCAAACCATTCATGTTCACCTCCACAAAGATCTCATGCTCTAATCATATGTTTTGTTGGGTGTGATTTATAAATAGTACAAACAAATTCATCCATCTCACCTAAACATTTGATAGTATCTACAATAGGCGAGTTACCAACACTATTTTTTTACATAAACATGTTAACCATCTTTTTTTTTATGATCTTTATCATCCACCTCATCATAATAATTATGAGGACTAAAAAACTTAACAACATTAAATATAAGTAAATATGTGAACCTTGCATCTAGAGAATCAATAACCTTCATTATATAACTTTTTCTCAATTCAATGCAATCATCTAGTGTCCCTAATCTTTATGAGTTAGGCAAGCTCTTAAATCTCAATGGATGTCTATGTATTTTACCCACTCCATATATAAACTCAAGAGTTCTTCATTGTGATCTATTTTAAAAAGATAAAATATATATTGTACCTGCCCCAAATATGTCTCTTTGAAATCTCCTATGAAGTATTTCATTAGTAATATCTAAGGTGGTGCCAATGGAATTAATGTCAACATGGTCATCTTGAAACTTTTTATCACACTTATTTAACTCAATAAGTACATCTACAAGTAAATAGATGCAAAATTATACTTGAAAAAGTCTTACCAGATTATACATTTTTTATCCTCTAACTCCCATTCTTTCGAAAAAATAGGCATGATTTTGACAAGCCTTTCCATGACCTTTCCTCTAGAGAGCCACCTAATTTGATAAATTTTCAACACCTCTAACCAACTAATTTGAAATGACTCCATTAGATCTCTTAATTCTCTGTCTTTTAGCATATTTTTCAAGCCATGAATAGATTTTATTTGTGAATTTATCAATAAATTGTAGCTCTAGAAAATAAGATGAAGCATCATTTGTTGCTAATGATTATTGATAAGCAATGAAATGAATATCTATTAATTAAGGAGCATCTCGATGAAGGTTATTAGATAAGCCTTCATGATTATCCCTCATAGTGGAAGCTCCATCACATCCAAAACCAACTAACTTTGTCAATGGTAAATTCATCTCTGCTAAAAGACCTATCACAACGTCATATATAGAATGAATTGTTCCATCCTTTATTTGAAAGAGGTGTATAAATTTTGTTACACATTTACCTCTTCCTTCATTTGTCAAATATATAATGTAAACTATCAAATGTTGTTGTATAATCTGATCAATACTTTCATCAACCGAAATTGAGTAAAATAGACTACAGAAAATATCATCTTTTAACTTTTCCAAAAAACTTCCTTTGAAGCTTGTAGAAACTATTTTCCAAATGTGGTATTTTTATATACAGAGTATTCATTTGTTAGAGGCATGTGTGGAGTACCTTTATATCTGTTCAAGTTGAAAATTATCTTATAGACTTCTAAAGATAAATCATGTATGACAAAAAAATATATATTTTCTATCACAGATATGATTCTCACTTTCTCAACATCTACCATTAGTTCTACATGTTTGGTTATTGGAATACTACTTCATTTGATTTCTTCCTATAAAAGTTAGAAATCAAATTTATGAGGATCTGATTTTGCATGCATTTTAAGACCCCTGACTTGAAGGGTAGTACTCCCATCTTTAGTAAATGGAGTCTATCTCTTATATTTTACACATCAAGAACATTTTATCCTTTCAACACCATTGCAATCTTTATAGCATAAGCCCATGGAAATATTATTTTCCATTTGGACTTGAATGTTCTTTTTTATTTCTTTGATGCTTGTTCCTCTTCTCGAATCTATTCTCCATCTGATTCATAGTTTTTTTCATGTAGTTGAATATCAAAGTCTTCATTTTTAGACTAGCATTATTGATTAGAATCTTGAGGGATATAAAATACATCAGCAAGTGATAGTTATCTTTTATCCTTACTAAGATGACCATTAAAAATCATTTTCTCATAATTTATACCTACTCAATGACAAAATTAAAATAAGTATTAAAAATATTAAATTAATTTATACCTACTCAATGTTATTTTTCTAGAAGTACTAACTATAGGGTTTTAGAAGTTAGGGATACCAAATTCCAATCTCACTTTGAATTAGAATTATAAATATATATATAAAAGAAACTAAATTCCAATTTAACTTTGAATTAGTCTTTAAAATATATATAAAAATGAAATTATATATATAATTTAATACTATTATATATGTATATATTTAAAATACTAATTCAAAGGAAGATTGGTCTCATAAAAATGAAATAATACAATTCATTTATTATTTTTGTAAATTGGTAAGGCAAAATCTATACTCATTACATCAACTTAGATGTGCTAGGATGGGTAACTAGATTCAAATTTGACCACTCATATATATATATATATATATATATATATATATATATATATATATATATATATATATATATATATATATATATATATATAAACTAGAATAAACAAGTTACAAATGGTGTGACAAGAAGTGCATAATCATTATTAAAATGATAAAAGAAGGGTAAGCTTTAAAATTTTATAATCTACAGACTACAATGTGTACATAGAATAGTTTACATGCATTTCACTATTTACATACATTTCAATATGCATCACGATTCACTCTATACACGCATCACACTATACACATAATAGTTTATATTGTTTCATATATATATATATATATATATATATATATATATAAACTAGAATAAACAAGTTACAAATGGTGTGACAAGAAGTGCATAATCATTATTAAAATGATAAAAGAAGGGTAAGCTTTAATAGTTTATAATCTACAAACTACAGTGTGTACATAGAATAGTTTACATGCATTTCACTATTTACATACATTTCAATATGCATCACAATTCACTCTATACACGCATCACACTATACACATAATAGTTTATATTGTTTCATATATATATATATATATATATATATATATATATATATATATAGACTAATTCTCAATGAGATTGGTAGATTGGTAACTATAGTAAGTGGTTTTATATATTTATAATACTAATTTACAATGAGACTTGACATAGGTTAGTCACATAAAAATGAAACACAATACATATATATGAAAAAATGGGCTCCGCTAGGTTAAAATATAATTTGAAGCCTTTTGGAGATTGCAGGTTGGCGGTAGTGACTGGAGTAGAAAATGGAGGGAGGTATATGAAGGTACTCCATAACCACCCAATTTCATTCCAAATAGATTTGAATTAATTAATAAATGAGTATGAAAAGTACATATTGTTAACATAATGAATGGCAGCCATGTCAAATCTTTGGCCAAACAAATTGATAGATCATGTATGGCAGAATGCAAAGACAAAGGGGGAAGTGACAACTCCTCCCTAGACACAGATTGGGAAGAGGGATACATCCCTCTCCCATCAAAATCCTTAGAGGCCTAGGTAAAGAAAATATGCCCTAAGCCAGATCATAATGGATGATGGTGATGTGTTTGATAAAATGAAGATGCAAGGAGCTAGATATAATCTGAGGACACAAACTGGTTTTTAGATCCAAATAAAAACCATACAAGGTAACACTTTGTGCTATGTGATTAATTCAATAGATTTTGTATTGAATCTTAAATAATAGATTGAAAATTTTACTATAATCCCCACACCCTTCTAGTGCCTTATCTATAAAGGCAAAAATTAGGAAAACTCAAACAGGATGTTTGAATATGAAATAACTAGAGATTCCCTTCTATCGTTAACAATGAAGCTGAGAGGAGGGGAAATTGGCAATGGGA
Source organism: Torreya grandis (assembly GCA_037957365.1). Lineage (NCBI taxonomy): Eukaryota > Viridiplantae > Streptophyta > Pinopsida > Cupressales > Taxaceae > Torreya > Torreya grandis. The sequence goes on along the minus strand of JARHVA010001693.1, from coordinate 2,588,727 downwards.
CGGTACCAACTTTATATTACAAGGATGTTACTAATTCTTCTAGATCATAAGGGATCTATAAGAATGTTGCAAGCAAGAAGGTGGTTAAAGCACATCTAAAACCTAGTCCACAAGCTAGTGCCTATATAGTGGGATAGGCAGAGATGCTTCCAAATGTGGAGATAGTAGAGGAAGATGTGATAACATATAGAGAAAATATGGAATAAGAGGCTATGATATGTATATTTAATAGTTTATGGCAAACCACATAAGCCCTAATCCAGTGGGTACATTAAACCTAGTCAAGAAATTGTGAAATTTCCCTCTACTCTATGGGATTCTTCATAGTACATTTTTTTTATGAAGAGGATTACTTGAGAGTTTTTTTAGATGGACCCTAGTTTTAGGGGATATTGGGTTTATGGCTCACTCCATGGATCCCAAAAATTGATCCAATCACTCATTCAGTCACTATTATGCTAATATGGGTATGGCTCCCTAACCTGCCCATATATCTTATAAGTGCATTTAAACAAATTGGGCATAGCTTGGGTAGGTTTATCAAAGCGAATACTAAGAGAATGGAAGTAGTTTTATGCACATATGCACTTATGTGTGTGGAAATATATGTTAGCAAAGGTTTACTTGACAAAATGATTATCAGATGTGGGAAAATCTATCACACTCAGTTCCTATATTTTGAGAATACAACCTTCTGATGTCGCATATGTAAATAAACTAGGCATCTTTGGGCTTCTTTTCCATAGGCAAAGAATTTACCAAGAAACAAGAAAGGGATGAAACCCACTTATAAATGGTGGTCTTTTCCACACATGAGGAGGAGGAGGATGCAAAATTGAACCCATAATCATAATGTTAGATTGGGACAAAAATAGAGGAACCAATAATCAATAACCAAAACATACACATTAAGGAATCCACTCCCATCACTGGGGGAAACTAGGAGAATGAAAATCAAACTATAGAAAATGAATAGGTTGGGTTAATACCAAGAGGAATGAAGAGAGCTCATGAATTAGAGAATTCTAAATTAGATAAAGAAATATTTCCACACACACACCCGAATCCAAAGAAAAATCTTCCTCTTATAGAATACCAGAATATAGAATTACAGATAGTCAGAGTGGATATTCCATGTCAAGTTTGGTAAGAAGTTAAAAAAAGGAAGGTAAAAAGGGCAAGACTAAACACAGATTGGGATCTCCATAAAAGATGCTTATGTGTCATTTAAGGCCAGTACCTCTTCTTTATTTTTATTTTCATGTTGTTAATTCCTCTTTCCAGTTGAGGATATTCTCTGTATCAGGTCGAGGCTTTGCCTCTTTGGTCTTGTCTTGTTTCTGACTTTTGGTCAGTTTGTGTTAGATCCTCTATGGTTTTCTCTTCTCATCCAAATTTTTAATTGGATTTTTGGATGTATCTTTTCACCTCTTCATGATGGAATAAAACATATCAACACTTTTCTTTTTGAATATATATATATATATATGTTACAAATTATTAATATAAATATATATAAAGATGAACAATATATATTCACAGTTCACTGTAAATTAGTATTATAAATATATATAAAAACTAAACTATATATATAATATAAACAAAATATTTCAAAATACCCAATTTTACACCTGTACTCAGAGCCAACACCCTTTATAAGACTTATTTTAAGTGAGATTGGTCTCATAATCTCATATTCTCATATATATATATATATATATATATATATATATATATATATATATATATATATATATATATATATATATATTAATCCACAGTGTGTTACTATAAGAAATCATGAGAAAAAGTGGCACCAAATTAAAACAAGTAAAATCACACTAAACAAGTTGGGAAGTATGAAATTAATGTAATAGAAATGGAAAACATGTGAAATAACAATGGTATAAAAATAAATAATTAAGTTAATCAATCATACTAAATCACATTGGGAAGTATGAAAAGATAAATAAAATTATTGAAATGGTCGTAAATTAATCACACTAAATCAAGTTGGGAAGTATGAAAAACTTAAGAAAAGTGGATGGATTATTACATGCAATCAGAAAATAAGAAGATAAAAGTGAAAAGATTAATGATGTAATCATAAAACATACTAAGTCAATATGGGAAGCATGTCAATGATGCATAACTCCTAATCAATCACATCTTATCTCATATTTGACACATTTAATTTTGTTGTGACTTGGATGTTGGAAATTTTTTTGAAGAAGACCAACACCTATCCATGGTGTTACACTGTAACTCACAAAGAGAACACCAATGAGGTGGAATGAATGTGAAAATATGGTAAAATGGGATGTTTGGAATGATAATGTGAAAAAATTGGTAATTTGTGAGGAAGGCCAAGTCCTATCCATGGTCTTACACTACAACTCGCAAATGAAATCCCTAAGGGGAGTGATCAATAAATAAAACAATATTTCTCAAAAATAAATATTAATATTGTAGGAAATGAAAAAGGGAATGTAAGAAAAATAATGTAGTCATATTATGAGAAGACCTTAGGAGACATGAGGCACACTAAGGACATGAGAAGACACTAAGTGACTAGTGACCATCAACATACAAAGGATACTTGTTCACAATAGGCACAAAGCTGTGTAGGTAAATAAGTGTGGTACTAAAATCAACTCATGGTGGTTATTTTGAATAAGAAAAGTAAAATGGACCTGCCTTACCTTAATGTGTTCCCCGTTCTTCAAGACCCCTTATAGAGTTGTCAGTCTACTACGAAGATTGGATACTTGCATGAGAAAGTAACACAAAAATATTTTTTTATTCTCTTTTTCTAATCTACTGGCCTACCTCACCCCAATGGACCTCAGCTCTATTGTGAGGCCAACTATGGAATTTGAGCTTTGACTTAAAAAATGAGATGAGCTTAGAATCATGTCTTTTAGTGTGATTTGACTTTTGAGAATTTTGAATGTTGCCTTTTAGATCATTTCCTTATGTTAAATGATTTGGTTTTTAAATTTTTATGGCTTATAAGATTCCTCCTCCATATGGACTTGGAATGACCAATCATGAGAGATAGAGTGATACACATTAATGAGATTTAATATTTGGCTAAAGGAAGCTAAATATCCAAAGACATTATTGACTAGAATTCTCAAGCTTAATGATGGACTAGCATGTTATCTCAAGTCTTAACCATGTGTATGCTTAGTTTGCAAAAGGGAAAAAAGGAAAATAAGGGGAGATCCAAAGTCAATCAATAAAAGGATATTGTAATGAGATGAATTATTTATTAACTAATCATAGGGTAAATAATAAATGACTAAAGGGAACAAGGTTTATATAAACAAGTCACCATAATAATTATATGTGTTTATAGAGATAATATAGAAAATAATTTGGATAAAGAATAAGAACAAGGTAGTAATAAGAGATGAAATCAATAATAAAAAGAATGAAATTATAAAAAAACGACCTATAAAAGAACATAATGACATCATAAGCAACATGTAATGTGAAACAAAAGTCACCATGTAAAATATATAAGAATTTGACACAATGTCAAATGATGTAAAATAGATAAATGTGAAGTTGGAGCATACGTCCAATCTAAATGAAAATGTAAGAACACCATGCATGTGATCATAATTACTAATATATATGTCCACACACATTATCCATAACATCTTATAAGTCTCTATGAAGTTCAATGTTAGTTGTAGCTAATGTTTCATAAATATTCAAGGAGAGTTGAGAAAATACTTCACATCGAAGCTCCTTGATAGAAAATGTAGAAATGTCATAAAGATCATGTTGATGAGGGATATCATGTAGGGGATGCTGAAGGTAATGCATGAGAGTGGATTATATAGAAGTTAAAGGGGTTACTAATGGAGAAGGGGGCACTGGTGAAGGATTCACTATTGGAGAGGGATCCACAGATGAGGAAAGGTCCACAAGTGAGGGACTCATAGGTGGAGATGGAACCATAGGATGTGCAGATATGGGGGAAGAAGGGGGAGCCTTCTTGTGAGAGTGACTTGTGGGATAAAGTGTATAAGGTGAAGGAATAGTTAGGATATAATCCTTGGGATGTTGTTGAAGGATGCGACAATGATCAATATGATGTATACCACATTGGTGTCAGGGATAATATACTTCTCCATATTTGGGAAGATATTCAAGTAACACTTTTGGGGGATGTATGACCCTGTTTGAGAGCTGAGGAGTGTTCAAATGCAAGGAATTGATATATTGTCACAACTTATGATAATACATGGATGAATGGTTATCTATGTCTTGGAAGAAAAAAATATGCTTATGAGTAGACTTGGTAGGTGTACTTATAGGAAGAGTGGAAACAGAAGCCAAACAAGATTGGTATAGTGAACAGTCTTTAGTCGAGTAATCAACAACTTTATCAATTTCATAATAAGGTTGATCAACCTATTTAGTGGGCAAAGGAGCAAAATATGGTAAAGGGAGAAAACCATCACCAAGAGAAGGTGGGGATGGTGGAGAGACTAGAAAAGGATCGATTGAAGAAGTAATAGGATCAGAAATAGGAATAAACTCAGCTAGAGTAGGAGTGGGAATAGGATCCGAATTAGGCTCTACTAAGGGAGGGGTGGGATCCATAGAAGGTTGAAAGATAGTCACAAGCATCTCAGGGATAAGTCATCTAGAGGGATCTTGGTATCAGAAAAATTGATAGGGACCAGTCATAGCAAAATTCATAAGCATACTCCTATGAGGTTCTTCAAAAATTGAACGTGTGGGTACCATCTCTACCCTGTGAGCAAGAGGAAAAATGCTAAAATTAGGAATTATATAGGATAGAATGCTAGAAGATATACTGAAAGATTGAATTAAAAAGGAACAATAATGAATAATTTTAGCATCTCAAGCATGAATAATAAATCCTAAGAATGGATCATCTAAGGTATAACCATCATCATAATTAGGTATATGAAGGTCAATGGTGTAGGTAGGGATGACCTTAGCATTCGATGTGGTGTGATGAATGGAATGTTGAGTCTTAGTTAAGACAATGCGGATGTGATGTAGGAGCATCACTCTTAGGGAGAAAATTTTGTAATTTTGTATTATTTTTAATTAATTAAGGATTAGGAATGATTTGGATGGCCTTAAAAGGCCTCAATTATTCTTATTTTAAATTTTGATAGTTTAGGTAGGCAACTAGCTAGTTCAAATTTTCAAATCTAGATTTCTTACCAAAACTTGTAGTTTAAAGTTTTTGAATTTTCTAGTATGTTTATAGGACTTTCAGGGGTCTAAAATGTTTACATAATATTTTGAATAGGTTCAACAGGTGATGAGAGACCCATTAAATCAACTTCAAGGGTCTAAGGTGATAAATGTTTCAAAAGTCAACTTTTAGGTGTTGTCACCTTTCCTAAATGACACACAACGTAGATAACTACCTCTAGAAATTAGTTATAAAATGGATAAATTGATATAAAATGTAATTTTTTTAATTAGGGATAGTTAATTTCATGTTTTAAGGTTCCAAGATTATGAGGAATATAAAGAAGGAGCCCTATTCAAGAAGGTGAATGTGTAGACCCTATTTTTCAGTTTTTTCTGATTGTAATACAGACTATGAGTGGCAAAATGTGTTGATATTTGGAAATAAAAAATAATTAATATATGTTTTTGATTAATTAAGGTGGCAAACTAGGGGCCAAACCCTATACAGTCAAAAAAGATAGGAAGGCTGGCAAACAAAAGATGCCAGCACCGAACCAACGACATAGCCGAGAAACAAAGTCAGAAGCAAAACAAAACACTAGAAAGATTGGAGTCAGAAAGGATGAAACTACATAACTATAAAATTAACAAGATCCTTAAGATTCTCATTTTCTACATTGTCAGCATTCCCTGGATTACCCATCGCTTCCATGATCCGCAACGGCCTTCTCCATGTGGACCGCCTTCGAAAGCTATCTTCGTCATCAATATGCATCATTCCTGCTCTGTCATCTCCTTCTGAATGATCTCTCTAATGTTTGGGGGTATATGAGCCCCTTGTCACCATACCCTCCATCCTGAGAATTTATGACCAAGGTTGGCACAAGCATCAGCGACCTTGTTACCTTCTCTATAGGTGTGGGTAATCTCAACTTCAAAAAACTTTTGTAAAAGAAACTGGATGTCTATAATGATGTATTTTAGATGGATACCAACATTAGATGCTTTATTAACAGCATCTACGATCACCTTAGAATCTCCTTGAATATTCAAATTTCTAATTCCTAGGGATATAGCTAACTTTAATCCCCAAAGTAAGGCCATAGCTTCAGCATAGTTATTACTCTGGCAACCCATGCCACCAGCATAGACAATAGACATCCCTCCTTTTTCATTTCTTATTATTCCTCCTCCACTTGCTTTACCACTCAACTTGGATGCCCCTTTAAAATTGAGTTTTATCCAATTGGGTTTAGGTGGTATCCATTTAGTATGAAGTCTCTAAAAAATTTTGGAATTATCATGCCTAGGGATAAGGTTTAAAACCTTCCATTTGGCAGCAATTTGACTTTCAAATTCAAATAAGGGTTTCTCTGCAACACTAATATGAGTTGTTGTAACACTTTCCAAGATGGTCCTAGCAAGGGAGTTAAACACTTGAGCAGCATTTCTAGTAGTGTCCCTGAAAATTTTGTGATTTCGCTCTTTCCATAAAGTCCAGCTCAAGCATGGTAGAGCTTGCTTCCATAATTCCTTAATCCAGGGATGTGTGAAGGTTGAGTTCTAGCTGAGAATTATTTCTTTGAGGTCAGAATTGTAAACCCATTCAATGCCAAAGTTGTTAAGTATTTTTCCCCATAAATCCTAGGTAAACTCATAGTGTATGTATAAGTGTGAAACTGATTCCTCTCTAAAACCACACAAAAAACATCTGTTGACAAAAGTAAACTCCCTCTTTTGAAGGTTGTCCTGAGTAAGGATTTTGTTATGGGCAGCAACCCACCAAAACAAGTTAATCTTTGGAATGAGTTTATGATTCCAAACCTTTTTCCATACCTCCTTATTTTGAGCTTCAGGTGTAAACAGATGATAGGCAGATTTGATAGAGAACGAACCATTCTTATCCGGCCACCAGTATTGTTCATCCTCTTGAGGGAAGAGTGGGATTCTGATCTCCTGAACACATTTTTGGATCTCCCAAATTCTTGGGATAAGCTTAGGCCTGTGCACACAACAATCCAAAAGGTTTTTCCAGCGCCTTATCCCATTGTTATTTATCATATAATTAGTAACCCTATCACCAAAGAACTGAGTAGTCAGGCCTATAATTTCTCCATAGTTTCCTTGGGAGATGAGAGGCTTGTCCCTTAACCAATTATCCTCCCAAAATTTAATCTGCTGGCCATTTCCAAGCTTCCACCTAATTCCCTGTTTGAGAAGACTTCTACTTTTTAGCATTTTATTCCATATCACAGACCCCTAGGTTAATCCCTCCTTGAATAAATTTGGAATCATCAATGCTATGCATGTATTTAGCATACATTATTTCTACCCACTCACTGTTGTTGTGAATCAAACTCCAACTAAATTTTGAGAGGAGGGCTTTATTCATTTTCATGATCGATCTTATGTTAAGTCCACCATGAGATTTTGAGAGTCACACTTTTTCCCATCTGACTAAAGACATTATCTGTTTGTCTTCCACTCCCGTCCATAAAAATTTCCTTTGGATCTATTCTATCTTTTTAGCAAAATATGTAGGAATTTTAAAAATAGACATGAAGTAAGTAGGAATACCTTGCAAGGATGTCCGAAGAAGTTGCAGCTTACCCACACTACTGAGTAGTTTCCCCTTCCACCCAAGAAGTTTCCTCTGTGTACGTTCCACAATACCATTCAAAAAAACTAAAGATACCTCTTTGACCGAGAGTGAGAGACCTAGGTAGGTATCTGGTAGGCAAGCCTCAGTACAATCTAAGATATCATTGATTATATGTCTAAGTTCATTGGGAGTGTTGAATAAGTACACATTACTTTTCTAGAAATTTATTCTTTGTCCTGAGTCTCTGGCATAATCATTAAGTATATTCTTCCATCTTCTAGCTTTGATCACTGATGAGATACCAAATAAGATGGTATCATCCACAAACTACTGTATAACCATAGGATGAAGGGAAGAGGCAGGTTTGATGCCTACTAGCTTTTTTGAAACTATATCAGCTTGTATGTATCTTCCCAGTGCCTCAACCATAATGATGAATAGGTATAGGGAGAGAGGGTCTCCCTAATGAATTTCTCTCGAGGAGGAGAAAACCCCTCTAGGAACACCATTAACCAGCACTGAGAATTTAGTAGAAGAGACCGCATTCCATAATAAGCAAGACAATTTATCATTAAACCCAAATTTTCTAATCACTTGGAATAGAAAAGTCCATGATACTCTATCATAAGCTTTGGATATATCAAGCTTGAGGGCCATCCCAGGGATTTTGCTCTTATCCATGGAGTGGATAGTCTCATGTGTGGTGATAACCACATCAAGATTCTGTCTACCCGAGATGAAACCTTTTTGAGTAGGAGAAATAATTTTGTCAAGCAAGGTTTGAATCCTCAAAACCAATAATTTAGTACGTATCTTATACATAGTGTTGCATAAGCTAATGGGTCTGAAATTAGCAAGGTGTAAAGGTTGAGATTTTTTAGGAACAAATACAATGAAGGTATTATTGACTTGTTTCAAAAGTTTTCCAGATCTGAAAAAATCATGAATTGTAGCCGTGAGGTTTACTCCAACAATCTCCCAATATTCTTGAAAGAATATAGGAGGAAAGCCATCAGGACATGGGTCTTTAAAAGCACCCATGGAGAATAAAATAGCATGTACTTCTTCCTTAGATACAGGCTTTAACATTTCCAAATTGTCTTCTTTTATTATCAAATAGGGGATTTTATCAATGAATTGACTCATAGATCTATCAATTCTATCATTATTGTTTTCTTTCGTAAGTAGATTCTGAAAGAACACCCTGGCTTGCTCCCCTATTTCTTTATCCTCAATAATAATGTCTCCATTATCCAGGACAAGTTTAGTTATTGAGTTGGCTTTTCTATGTTTCATAGCTAAGAGATGAAAAAAAGTAGTGTTCATATCACCCTCTTTGAGCCATTGAACATAGGATTTTTGTTTCCAAAAAACCTCTTCCCTTTCCATCAGATTCTTCCATTCTGAAGATAGACTATTCTCTTCTTCTAAGGTTCCCTTAGAGTCATCCCCTTGATCAATCAGTTGTTGAATAGCCTTGAGTTTTCCCATTATATTTTTCTTCTGCTGGAAAACCTGCCCAAAACTGTATCTATTCCAGCCATAAACTTCTTGTTTAATGTGCTGGAGTTTCATGACTATTCTAAACATGGGAGTACCTTGAATGGTAATATTCCACCATTGAGCCACCATTTGTCTAAAACCTTTGTGTTTAATCCACATAGCTTCAAAATATAATGGAGGAGGTTCGTGATGTCCCTGATCTCTCTAATTGAGGATAATTGGGCAGTGGTCGGACATGGTTCTAGGTAGAGCTTGCACCTGCATATTATGATAATCATTCCAATTGCTTGATATAAAAAATGTATCTAATTTAACATGAATCATTTGATCTCCTCTTCTTCTATTGGTCTAAGTAAAATTTTGGTTCTGCAGCTCTATGTCCAATAAACCCCAGTCATTGATGAATTTAGCAAAGTCGAACATGTTTTTCGAGTAATCAATAATTCCACCCTATTTTTTAGAAGGGTATAAAGGTGTGTTAAAATCTCTGGCTAACATCCATTTAAAATTTTGAGGGTTATTCCTGTAGCTACTCAAATCTATCCATAATTTCTATCTCAAAGCTCTGTTATTCAGTGCATAAACATTTACCAACGTCCAGTTCAAGGAATTCATGGAAAAATTGGTAATCAAAAAGTGTTTATGATGGGCCATAAGAGATCCTTAGATTTTAGCACTATTCCACATAGTGACAATCCCTCTTGAAGCCCCTTCAGTTGGACTAATACAAAAAGCTGCTGTAGGCCATATATAGTCAGCAATTTTTGCAAAATTCTCCTCTTTCATCTTGACTTCTTGGAGTAATAGAATATCAAGTTTATTATCTAAAATGTAGTTTTTAACCTCAAACTACTTTGAGGGACTGTTAAAGCCCCTCGAATTCCATGATAATATTCTCATTTAGAGAGTTTAGAGGATTAGGACTCCAGTGTTTTCTATTTTCCACTGGCAATCTCCCTAGCAATCTCTCTTTGTCTTGTTTTCCTTAGGGTTAGCCTCCCTTGTTTGGGCTCAGTACCAACATCTGCATATTTTTTTACCTTTTCAGATCTTTTTATTTTGGGTAACCCATTCTTCCTATTCATTACTGCCATCTTGTTCTACTACCCCTGTTGCCAAGTAGTTTCCTACTTGGCCTCCATCTTCCAGATCATAGAAAAAGTCTATATTTGATTGTGGATCTGGTACTCATTAAGTGTGACTTTCAGGTGTTACTTATTCCTATCCAATCCTTGAAACTATGTCATCTTCATTGACTTCCTTTAGCAAAAGGTCCCCTCCTGCCCCTTCCTTAAACATATTAGTCTATTTTTCTAAAATATTCTTCTTTGGGACCTCTTTTCCCTCACTACTGATCATATACTCATTTCTCTTCTCCTCCTCTCCTTCTTCTGTAGACTTCTAACTATCATCTAATCCTATATATTTCTTTGGGACAACTTCACCTTCACTGCTAGGGGTAGCCTCCTTTCCCTTCCCCTCCTTTCCTTTTCCTGTATTGTCAGGAATTTCCACATTATTCTCTATTTCATGCTTGTTGTTCGTTTGCTCCTCCTCTACATTCTAGGAATCCTCTTTCATCCCCCTTTGCTTCACTTTCCATTATGTCATTAGATGTCCCTTCCTCTTACATATTTGACAAAAAGTGGTAGCATTCTCATAAGTAATTGGCTGAGTCTAGGTTCCATATTTAGAGTTAAGCTCAATGGACGTAGGGAGAGTCTTATTTATTTCAACATTAACACAGAGTCTAGAAAACACACATCTAGACTTAGTTCTATTTATATGATTTGAGGTGACATATTGACCAATAGAATTGCTAATGGCTGTGAAGATTTTTTCATCCCAAAATTCCAAAGGGAATCCTGGTAATCTTACCCAAGAAGGTGCTATCTTATTGAGGTCTGAGTTAGGATCAAATCCTAGTTTCCACAAGCATAAGGCTAGAGAATGTGGTCCAAACAACCAGGGACCTCCAGCAAGGGTAGCGATCATGTCCTCCCTGTTCGTAAATCTAAAAAGGAATAGACCTCTAGCCATGGTTGTGATTGAAACACTACCTTTGACTTTCCACCTAGATAGAATCCATCTTATAAGCATTTTGATATTAGGATGGAAAGAAAAAACCTTACCAACCAGCCTAAGGTCCATGGATGCCACTATTTCCTCCACCAGATCGTCTAGGATACTCAACGCTTTGCCCTCTGAGAGATCAGGGAGGCTCAACATGCCTTTCGAAGGACACATCTTTTCACCTATGAGTGCCTTCTTCCATCCATTGGATGGACTATCCCCTAATAGATTCTTAGATAGATCCCTAGAGGTATTTCTACCTGTAGTGACCTCCATTGGATCAGTGGTCCTGCTTGTTGCACTCAGGGGGCCTAACCAGGCGAGAAAAAACTAGTTTCAAATATTGTCCACACGCTTCACTCCTCTACTCCTTCATGAGTAAATAATTAATATACATTATGTAAGGATTATTAAAGTATCTCTAGGTTATAATTTGTGTGATTGATGTTCCAATTATTTGTGTTTAAAGAAAACATCAGGCAGGCCCTTATATTTGTGAACCATTTGGGTATGTTGTATACTGGGAACATAGACTTCTTATTTGAATGACTTTAAATCCATTTGAAACCATATTATAAACACATTTAAAAATTTGTATCATTTCATAATGAATTAATTCTACTCGAGGAGTATTAAAATGGTGGTCATTGTTCAAAAGTTGACTAGAGACCATATAACCTGTTGCAGATTTTGCTTAAGTATTCTGTGTATATGTCTTATTGCAAGAAAGAAATTCAAATAAAGATATAAAGGATCTAAGTGGTTTTATCATGTTTTTGAAATGTTTTAAAATTTTTCTTGATACAATTTGTCTTGATATTTGTGAATTTTACACCTCTTATAACCAAACAAACCTGTATTTGATCAATCGTTGTTCCTAGTCAGGCACATTTGAGTGAGTTAAATTAGAAAATGGATTGAAGGATGCCTACCACAAATAATGAAAGTTATATATTTTCTAGATAGACCATAAAATTCTGATTTGTTTTCTTGAACCATCTCATATCAATTGAAACCCATTTTTGTATGTCTTCGGGTTGTCTCAGTCACCCAAAAGCCCTACACTAGGGTTTGTGCAATATAAAACATTCTAACTAGCCAAATTTTCTAAAACTTTGTAATCTAATCAATATTAAGGTGATATAATATATTATTGAGTTTATAGGACCGTACAAGCTGTGAATTACTAATTTTTTAAGATAAAGGAGAAAATAGGCCTAAAGAGGGCTAATTAAAGAAGCCTAGAGAGAGAAAATTGACCTAATGAATGAGTGGAATCTTAAAATTTGAACCATAGGTATATTTAAATAAAGGGTACACAAAAATATCATTATTTTCCTTGTAAACATTATATTTTTTATACCATCAATAATTAGTTACAATAGGGCTACAAGGAGGGTCAAGTGCATTGAGTGGTGTTGTGCAGACTAATTACCCAATGATTACCCTATTCACTAGTCTGATTAAACATTAATTGTCAATCATGGGTATGTAAAATTTTCAAGAGTGTTAGCACTATATATGAAATACTAATTTATAAATCAACTTGCTTTTTCAGTTGCAGTACAATGAATTTATGTTGAATTTACTAGATAGATATATTATGAAATTACTATGACAAAATTACATAACTATTCCACACTTATGTATCACACATACATCATACTTATATAATCAAACTTAATATTAAAATCAACTTACACAACATACTAATAATTAAAGAGGGTCAGGATCTTCACAATAACTCATTTTAAGGGAGCCCTTCCTCGTTCAGAATTGAGCTCCAATTCCTCTCTGAGAGAATTCACAAACTTCTTACAAATTCAAATTTGTCATTACTCAATTATGAATACAAATGCTATAGTTCAAAAACTTATGCTATTATTTCTTCAAAATTATTTAACTCCTAGTCTGATTTAGGTTCTACCTTAAAATACAAAATGTAGTTTATTGACTCTTAACCAAAAACACCAAACTAAGAAAAAATACAAATACTTATAAACTACTCCAGTCAACCTTTAAGCAGTTAGTAACTGAGGTTATTTATTTTAGGTTTGAATAGGTTAGAGACAAGGCATACTATTTTGTTGTTTTATTTTCTTTTATCTTTTCTCATTATCTTTGTCTTTACCATCTTTGGCAACACATCCAATGTCTCTTTGCATGTAGGGAATATTTACAACAACTATGATTCTTCCCAATCATTCATTTGGTTTCACAAGACACTTGGATGTGTCTACAAGATCTCTTCAATAATGACTTTGCTTTGCATAGTGGTTGTAGGCAATCTATAGTAGCTATATGCAACCTGTAAGTGAAACCTTTAGTTACTATGGGAATTCTATAGTGGCTACAAGTAACCTATAGGTGAAGCCTACAGTTATTATCATTATTCTACAGTGACTGCAGGAAACCTATAGGTGAAGCCTACAATTACCGTGGGCACTCTGCAATGGCTATGACCAACTTGTAGGTGAAGCTTATAGTTACTATAGATAGTCTGTAGTAGCTATAGCTTAGCAAGATTTTGTATCTTTACATGACCCTTAAAATGCTTGTTAGATAAAGTCACACCAATATAATTTAATCAAGTAAAATCATCAATAATTCATAACATAACACACACACACACACACACGCACATTAATGAACATACCAAATCATAACTTCATTCATTCATTTGCATCAATGACAGATTGTTATGGGATTTACATAGAAAAATAAATAGACTAAGCATGGATGAGGATATAAAATTAAGTAATTGGTGGCCTCATCACTCCCCTCTACTTAGCTTCTTTCTCAACCTCGAGCAAGCCTTAGTTGCATTCTAAAACCACACACACACACACATGCATTAATGAACATATAAAATCATAACTTCATTAATTCATTTGCATTAGTGATAGATAGTTATGGGATTTACATAGAAAAATAAATAGACTAAGCATGGATGAGGATATAAAAGTAAGCAATTGGTAGCCTCATCACTCCCCCCTACTTAGCTTCTGGCTCGACCTCAGGTAATCTTTAGTTGCATTCTAAAACCATAAAATTTTCTAAAGTCTAGGGGTTTAGGACAGCCTATCCCTTCCAAGATATAAAAACCTTTAGCATTCTCAATGTGTTTCCATCTTTTATTCTCTATCTCTGTCAGCTAGAACTTTCCTTTCCAACCAGGGATTGGGAACCAAAATATAAGGGTTGGAACATCAATCCCAACCATTGTACTCTACATTTCTTGACAAGTTTAATATATAATTATACTCTATGGATGGCCTCCCTAAGGTTTTGAGGAGAGTATGGTTCCTTCCTTTTCAAGGGATCCGATAGTTCTTCCCATTTGTGAGAGCAAGCAACAAAAATTTATCTTCCATCACCTTCCATGAGACTCAAATAGTGGTTCTAGACTTCCACCTATTTTTTGACAACCCATTCCTATGGAGCATTTATGTTCATAAATGAGATCCATTCTTCTACGACAGCATCTAAATCTTTGGATTCACTCCTGATCATCAAGGTGGCTTATTTCTCCTTTTCTTGATATTATTCCATTTGTTTTCTTCTTTCAAAGTTATTTAAAACATATGAATAAAATGCATTTAACTAGACAACCCCCAAATAGATGTTGGGATTCCATTTTGTATCATTGGGAACAACATATTAGTGAATGTAGAATTCACTTAGTTGGGCTTGAAGATTAGGATCAACATTTCTATACTCATTAAATAAAGATATTGGGTCACAGACCATATAAGATTGATCATTATAAATCCTATCATACTTTAATTTCAATCATTTTTCTTCTAAGTATATAACATACACTATAGAAGGGGGTCTACACTCCATTAATAGCTCAGTAGTTTCATGCAATTTGCCAATCTTTTCCTTCAGATATATGATCTTAGTTTCAAAAAATTCTAATTTTTCTTGTAATTCATCATGTTGTTATTTTGATTCAATGTATCCCTTGAATCTCTACACCAATTCCTTATGGTGGGCTTCATTATTACTAAATTTTTCCTTTATAAAAATTAAAATATCCTCAGTTTCTACTAGAGTGGTGGTTGATAAATCCACATCAATAACTTTTTCTATAGTGGGTGTTGGTGTAGTGGGTAACGTAGGAGGAAATTCCTAACATAAGGGTATTAAATCTAGATCATACTCTATTGCAGGGGATTCTATGGCCAAGGTGGATGAGGATGCTACAAGTTTTTCCACTTTATTTTGTTTGTCCCTAGAGGGTTATACAAACTCTATTGCTCCTAGAAGCATTTCAATTCCTCATTTTTATTTTAGTTTTGTTATCTCATTTCTAAGTCTGTATATTTCCCCCATAGCTTGTTCTAATGTTTGGAACCCCTGATCATGAGAAAAAGTTTCTTGTTCTCTTCCTTTTTCCATAACCTCTTCTTCAACCAATTCTTCTTCTCCTGCATGTTACTCTACCTCTCTCAATTCTTCCTCTGTGTATTCAATGTTTTTGAGGAGATCAATGTCCTCCTCAGTGAATCTAGATGGGAGAGGTGATTGTTCTTCTTCTTTTACCTTAGCAGATCCTTCATCAGTAAATCATTCTTCTATTTTAAATCCATCAAGAATTTTCTTAAGCCTAGGCTCTTTCTTTGGTTCTTCATCATCATTGATGGCTATGTTTAAGGAGGCTATAGTGGTACTTTGTTTCTTCATCCTTTGAGATATCCTAAGAGGACGTCTCCTTATTTTTGACACTATGGGTTTCTTCCTCTTGGTTTTCATTTTCCTTTTAGGAGGTGTGACTGATGGAGTTTGTGTTTTTTGTGCATCAATTAACAAGGGAACTTCTTATCCAACAGGAGATAGTGTGGAGGAATCAACCTGAGGTGAGGACATAATGGGAGAAGGGACATATTGTTGTGGGATTTCCTCCTCTATATCAAAAGGAGATAAGACTAGTCTTCTCCTCTTTTTTATTCCCATATTAGTCTCACATGCACCTTAATTGGCTATGGGCTAACCAGCAAAACTAGTGCCCTCAACATCTTCCTGAATAGTTTATTGGGGTTATTCCTCGGGAAATTCCCTCTCATCAATGCCTTCTTCTTTTTGGGGTGCAATATTTTCTAAGGCCAAAAATTACTCTCAAGTGAGCTCAGGTCTGATAGAAGCTATTCCTTATTTAATTATGAGCCATATGAGGCAATGGTGAAATAGGGATATTTCAGTGCCCTTCTGATATTTTTTGGACATTCTTTTCAAAATATTCCATAATAAATTGGGAACATTAATGACTCTATTATGTCTTAAATGATTTAAAAATTTGAACCAGAGAATGTAAATGAGGGAATACCTTCCCTCACAGGTCATGTACCTGATAATATATGATGTTATCTCTCTCCATTCTATAGGTAGACTAAGTCTTTGCACACCTCCTTTATTTAATATAAATCTTTCATTTTCCTGGCAAAATTGTTGCCTGCCCTCTGGGCCATTGGGTCTATCCTACCAATTTTCCCCCATGTTTGGTAGCCCAATTACTTAGCTCACCAAGGTCTCAATAATATTAAATGTGATGCCACATATAGTGGCTTGGTTTCCATCAAAAGGACCTATAAATTCCCTGGTAAGATGCTCTAAAAAATGTTGTAACCATTTAAAATAGGTAGTCCAACAAGCTCTATGGAAGACATCCCAACTGGTTTGGTCTCCCCATAAGTGCATGTGGTCTAAGGGCTCTCTCCACATGATTGACCCTCCTATTTTAACTTCTCTATCATTATTTTCAACCAATAGTTAGTTGTACACTCTTTAGACTTATGAAAATCTACCTGCAGTAGGTTTGGTCTAAAATGGAAAGTATGGGGTCTACAGGTTATAGGGTTTGGTTCACAAATGGTGAATGTGAGGTTGCAGGTTATAGGGTATGGCTTAATAATGGGAGATGTGAAGTTGTAAGTTATAAATTATGGTATCTCAAGGGTTCCTGTGGAATGTGAGGTTTAACCTATAGCATTCTCCCCCCATTTGAGATATCATGTGTCCTCACGTGACATGGACTGAGTAGGAAGTACAGGATAAGATGGGTCATTATGAGGAATAGAAGTGCAGGTTTAGTGGTGATGTGATATACTTTTGAATGAATGATTAAATTCATAATTAAATATACTTTATTAATACCATACATGCTATATTAGAATAATTAATGACATTTTCAATGATGAAAGATATGGCATACTTTTTGATAACAGTTCCAGATATGATGCCTGGTAATTTGTATATGTGTTGGCATGCAAATATTTGCAAGTGAATAATTAATGGGTGAAATTATTGGGTTGGAAGTTAGAACTGGAGTGAATTGGACCCTTTGTTAAGTGATTGGCATATCACGAGTGGTTAGGTGTTGATGATGCCTATAGCTCACATGCATGTGATGTAGGATAGTCTACATGGAACAAGGGTCAAAGACTTGGAGGATAAATGATTGTTGTCATACTATAAGGTGGTAATCAAAAATTTGAGTGATCCAAGTGATGGACTGGAAGATCTTAAGTAGGTAGCAGAGGGCATTACTGCCTAGTGACCTTCATCTAGATAAATTGACTAATAGGAGTCTAGATTATACATATATCTTGAAGGTTTTGTGTTTGAGGCTTGGTTGTATTAATCAGTAGGGTTTTCAACATGAAACCTATGTGTCAAAGAAATATTAGATCTCACTGGTCAACACATTGAGATGATCTTTAAAAAAATATGACCAAAACTGAAAATGAATAATGAGTGTGCCTATAGGCAAAAATTCTGGTCTACAACATTTCCACATGGAAAGGGAAGTTGTATTCTTTATTGTGGCTCTGTAGCTTGGTATTTATGGGTAGTTTTATTTAATAGATATGAAATTTTTTGTCCCAATATTCATTCTTCCACAAGGTTATCTGATGACTTTCATGTAATTCCCAAAATCCAATAACCAAGCCATTAATGAGAGTTGTAGGAGGATATATCTTGTAAGCTCTATAGAAAGGTGAGAATAGGCATGAGAGGGTACCTAAAGTAGTTATAGAAGTGCCCGTACTAAGCTACAAAGTGATGGCCAAGTGTGTAAAAGGTGCCCGTAGCAATTAGAGAAAACCTATGTGAACAGTTGAGATTTAAAGGATTGCCTTCTCTCTGTTTCCTTCTTCATGTTCCCTTATTTATTTATTTTTTTCTACCCTTAAATAGCCAGCAAGTTAGTTTTCTACTTAGGTTCTTTTTACAGATTTAGGTAGCTAGTAGGCTGGTTTTTTACCCAAAAGCTATCAACAATGCCCAAAAAGGGGTTTTCATTGTTGGATTTATTTATTTTTTGACTCTAACTACTATTTGTAGTAGAATGTTTATTTAGGTTACAAGCCAAGTCACCTAGAAATGTGACTTGTCAAGGACTAATGGAAGGTCTCATTCATCATGCCAGAGGAGGACAAGGATGTCCTCCTTTCCTTCTTCAACTGAGTGTGGATTGGTGCTCTCATTATCTAGTGGGGTAACCTGCCTATCCAAGATATCATTATATCCATCTTGTAACTACTGACGTATGCGACTGGTAAATTCTTCTTGACTAAGTGGATTTTTGTACAAATTGAGTCTATGACCATTAACCAGTAGATGAAATCTCACTAGATCAATGGTTTGGAGTTAAACTTCTCCATTATCAAAAACATGCTTAATTTTAAAAGGACCAAGCCATCTAGTTTAGAGTTTACCCTTATGGTCCTTGTATTTGGAGTCAAAAAGAAAGGTCCAATCTCTAGTATAGAATTGCCTTTTCTTAATGTGCCTATCATGCCATCCAATCCATTATTGTTGTACAAGTTTTATATGTTGTAATGCCTATTGTATATATTTATCTAAGGCATTCAAGTACAGAAGCCTTTCTTTTTGGGTTTCAAATATATCCATCCTAAGTTCTTATGTTGTCCATAAGGTCTTGTGCTCAAATTCAATAGGAAAGATGGGTTTCTTTCCATAGACCAACTCATATGGAGTGAAGCTTTTATTAGTCTTCCATATGATTTTGTAAGCCCACATAGCTTCAAGAAGCCTATCCTCTTAATCTTTATGAGACAGACTAACAGTCTTTGTCATAATATTTTCTAACTCCCTATTGGTGACTTCCACCTATCCATTGAACTATGGATGATATGGAGTTGATTTCTTATACCTAATCTCATATTGTTGGACTAAGTTAGTAATTAAATTAGTAGTGAATTGTAATCTCTGATTAGTAACTATTTCACATGGCACACCATATCAAGTAAATATTTATTCATAGAGGAAAGCTACCACCTTCTCATACCTAGTGTGTGTAAGAGCCTTGACTTCCACCCATTTAGTGACATAGTCAGTACAAACAAGGATGTAACTCTTGTTGTTGGATTTTGGATCCAAAGGTCCTACAAAGTCTAGGCCCCACTTTTCAAATAGTTCAAGCACCATCTCGGGCTGTAAAGGCATTTCATCTGAACATGTGGGTTTCCCCATACACTGACATTTGTCACAATGTGTAGTATATTTTATTGCATCTTTATGGAGTTAGGGACAATAGTATCTTGTATTCAAAATTTTGACTATTGTATGCTTGGTTGCAAAGTGTCCTCCACATGGTTCATCATGGTAGGCTATGAGGATATCTAAAACTTCATCTTCTCTGAGACATCTTCTGATGATAGAGTCAAGACTAGTATAGAAAAGGAATCCAAAAAACCATGAATATCTGATACTTTTGTGAATCAATGCTCTCCTTTTTTTGGGGAGGAAGTGTTTTGAAATTAACCCTATTATAAGGTAGTAATATCATCATACTAGGGTGTGGTAAGGGTGAGAGAGAATAGGAGCTCATCTAGAAATGAGTCATCCACTATGGTATCCTCTTCAGGGGTTTGTAGGCATGATAAAAGGTCAGCCACTACATTGTCGTCACCAGGCTTGTCTACAATGGTGATATCAAATTCCTATAATAAGAGCAACCATCTTATCACGTTGGTTGGAATAGCTAGTTTATTCATAAGGTATCGAATGGTTGCATGGTTTGTATGAACAAAAACTTGATACTCTATGATGTAGTGATGAAACCTGTTGATAACATAAACCACCACCAAGAACTCTTTTTCAATAAATATGTAATTTAATTCTGTTGCATGTAAGTTTTTGCTTATAAAATAGATGGCATAATTGAGTGCTTCTTATTTTTGGTCAAGCACATCTCTAAGGATAGTATCTAAAGCATCTGTGTGAATGTGGAAGGGAAGCTTCCAATTAAGACCACATAAAACAAGGGTGGTAGTTAATAATTCCTTTAATTATTTGAAGGTTGTATCACAAGCAGGAGTCCATAGAAATTTAGCATCTTTAGCCAAAAGGGTGAATAATGGTGCAACTACTTTACTGAAATTGTTGATGAATCTCTTATAGTAACTAACATGTCTTAAAAAAATCCTAACATCTTTCTATTTTTGAGAAACATGCAGGTTGTTGATGATGTTGATTTTTATAGGGTCAACATTAATTCTTATAGTAGATACATGGTGGCCTAAGATAATATCTTCTATCATAAGCATGTAGCATTTCTTGTGGCTGAGAGGTAAATGGTGCTCTTGACAGTGTCGTATCACTTTTTTCAAGTGTTTGAGACATTCATCAAATGTCTCTCCATAGATAGTGAAGTCATCCATATAGATTTTGACACATTTATTGGCCATGTCTACAAAGATACTTAGGACAACCCTCTAGAATGTGGTAAAAGTGTTACATAGCCCTAAGGTTAATACAACATAAACATAAGTACCCTAGGGACAAGTAAAGGTGGTCTTGTTTTGGTCCTCAGGAGCAATTCTATTCTAGTTGTAACCACTGAAGCCATCTAAAAAGGCAAAATATTTCTTTCCTACTAGTGTGAACACTTGGTCAATGAAGGGTAGAGGAAAGTGATCCTTCCTAGTTGCTATGTTGAGTTCCTTGTAATCGATGCATACACTCCATTCTCAATTTTTATTTGGTACAATTATCAATGGTGACACCTATTCATAGTCAAAGATAGGATATATAAATCTAGCAGTCGAAAGTTTTTGTAATTCCCTTTTGACTATTTCTCAAAGAGTTGGATTCATCCTACATTGTGGTTGTCTAATTGGTTGGCACCCTTCTTTAATGTAAATATGATGTGTGCATGTTTCTAGGATAATTCTTTGCATATCCTCATAATCCCATGCAAAAGCACATTGGTTGGCAGGCAACATGTTGACTAGGCATTTTTCCTCATTTAACTCCAACTTGTTATTAATAAGCAATGTTTTCCCTAGAGAGATTTCAATATTCTATGAGAGTGATTTCATTATTTCCATATTGTTAATGGATCTGATTTGGTTGTATCTATGAGGTAGTAGCTAGTGGAATGTTTTCTGTAAAGATGCATCAAAATTATCCAATTCCCAAAAGCTAGAAAAGGGGCACTCAACACATTGTAAGTGGTTGAGATCTGTAGGAGTTTCGTAATTATGTTGAAGAACATTGGAGAGAATGGTATCTTCTTCCTGATTAACCAATGTGCATGCATGGTCTATGGTAAATATAGGAATCAAGGAAGGATAATCTGCCTCATCGTTGTCAACCCATTATGTAGGCTCTGATGTAAAAACTGGTTGTGCTAGGGGGTAAAGAACCAACTGCTTAGTATGGTATCCATTGGATATCATCATGTTACCTATTCTATAGATGATGAAGGCATCAACTATGGTAATCCAAGGTCATTCTAAGATAAGGGGTATCCACCCAAATTAGACTTAGGTTATAGGACAATGAAATCTATAAGATACTCTCAAGAATCTACAATGATGATAAGATCTTCAATGATTCCCTCTAGTTTAACTATAGACCTGTCAGCCATTTATAGCAGTGTAAATGTGGGATGAATATTATTTAGCCATAGTTTGTGCATAGTTTTGATTGTCATTACATTATTGCAACCTCCAAGTTTATCAATATGTTGGACAACTACTGGTCATGGATATGGACTATTACTATAGGGCATCTAGGATTTGAATACTTCTTTGCTAGGGTGTTCCTCAACAGGATGTTTGCTAGTTGGCCAATCGCATGCACAGTATTGGGATCTTTTTTCTTCCTTCCTAGTTTTCATAGATAGAGGTTTCTAACAGCTTTGGAATATATGGGTACATCTTTTATGGTTTGAAATAGAGGGATTTTGATATAAAATTTCTTAAGCTATCCCATGAAATCAAACTCAGGTTCAATTGTATGGCATTGAAGGCTGAGACATTCTAGAAATGGGGGGATATTTCATCAATAACTTTATTTTCTACTTTAGAGAATTATTGAGGTGATGGAGGTGGGTTAGCATGTTCTTTTAGGGTTTCATCATATGAATCCCTTATTATGGGTGGTGTTTGGGGTGGTAGAACATTCCTTAAATGAAGGTTAACTTCATTGATGTTCACTATGTATATTGAGTACTAAACAGGCTCAGTACTGAATGTGGATTGTACTAACTTATTTGTAAGATTTTGTATGAGTTGGGTAGGTAGTTGCTTAGCTTGGGTGTAGCTTGTGTATTGGGTATAAGATCAGGAGGTTGTTGTTGTTATTATGGAGGGCATTCTCCTTGAGAGATACCCCATGGTTAGTTATGTCTCTAGGGTTGTTGCCACTGGTTTGTGAAGGGTGGGCCTTGGGGTGGTTGCCAAGCTTGCATCCAAGATGGGGATACATTTTATGGAGGTTACCAAGAGGTGGTGGGGTAGCTTGCTTGAGGTGGCTACCAACTAGAATTAGAAGGTGGAATGTTCATCTAAGGACTAGTCCAATTAGGAGTAGCATTTGTAAATTGTGAATTAAAGGAGGGAGAAATTGAAAAAGGTGGATTTTGTCCCATACCTTGATAAAGTAGTCATTGAACCCATGGCTTTATTTATGTAACATAAAAAACCTAGTCACTATCTCCTCCTACATCATGTAGGTCTATTGTTTCTGGTTTCTTAACTATGATGTGAGCTACTTTAGCCCAAACCTCGTGACATCTATAATCAACATTTTTCTTCTTATAGTCTAGATAGTAAATGGTTAAGGCTTGATCCAAAGATACTTATTTTTTTCTTAAATGGAGGCTAATTCAATCTCCTATTTAATTAAATCTTAGTTCAACCAATCCTCATATAATCTCATCCAATCCATTTCAATCTCAACTAATTCATATTTGATCAATCCATTATAATCCAATTTGATTATAGTAGGAATACCAATCATTTATCCCTAGGGGTATCCTCATGAACCCATGTTTTTTTGTCTTCTTCACTCTATGACAAGCCATTACACATCCATGTCATTTTTCAACATGATCATCTCATCCTCAATCCATGTAATCGATTACATCCTTGATCTATGATTGTCAATCAATCAATAATCCATCCAATCTAGGCTTGTAACTTTTACTCCTTACATATATCATTACATATGGAAAATCAAGTGTGCATCTTTTCAACATGATCAAATCATTTAAAATCTAAACCCACAACATTTTTGGGATATATCATTCCCCAATCCACCCTATTACATATATCATTATTTGGGGTAAATCAAAGTGTGCAGTTTATCATCGAGATATATCGTTCCCAATCTACCTCCTTACATATATCATTTTTGTGTAAAACCCATCATCAAATGAAATCAAAGCATGAAAGCATCAACTCAAGTGGGATAATCTCATCCATGGGTTATTCTCATTCTCCAATGTCTATCCATAACATCCTTATTTGTATATGTATTCTTCATCTTGTTATTTGCTCATCACATCATATGGTATCCCAACCCCTCTTTTTCCCTCACCCACCCCTTCATTTTGACCCCTAATTTGTCTATCTTTATAACATCCCTCTTCTCAATTTGAGAGTTCATTTATGTATTTTCATCCATGCATTCCTTCTTGAGGGGGCATCATCTCTAAATAATTCATCATCATTGTCATCTAACCTTCATCCTACCAATTTTTTTCAACTTCTTATTTATTTGAAAAGTTATTATTCCACCCATCATGCCTCACAATGCCCTTTCAAAGAGGGGAAAATGTAGAGACCTAAAATCAAAAACTTTGTGTCAATTTTAACTATTCATCCCTAATCCCTTCATCATGTTAACAAAACCCTAATCCTACCTACCATAGCATTGTAATCATGTCATCAACTAACATTTCTAGCTTAAACACTATTCATCCCTGCTCTCCCCACAATCAATCCATCATTTTCTATTTTGAACCTTTCCAATCCCAAATCAATCACCTCAATCATTTTAATTAATTAACCATTGTTAATTAGCTAAATCATCCATAATAATAAAATCCATGGAAGTTGGAAGATTCATATTTTTCATAAATAAATAAATCCAAATATTTCCTCATCACCTTTTCACCTCATACCCATGACATCATCTTATAATCCCCATGCAATCACACTAAATATGATGCAAGGGGAAAACTATGGCATGCCCATAACTAATCCATCCTCCATCCAACCACCTTAAGTTATTCTCCAACTCCCACATTTTGACTCATCCTCTACCATTGATATTGAATCAAGATAAATGGCTCACAATCATCATGAAATCCTTTAAATTGAGAGATCTGCCTCTCATTTGAATAATTTTAAGGATCATAATGAAGTTATATTATTATGGAGAATAAATCATTGCATCAATCCATCATCCAATCAAACCATCGAGCCATTCAATAAGGGTAAATGCTACTTATATGTTTGTGTGTAGTCCATTGAGCACCCACATTCATCCAAATCAATGAGAAAATAGACATCAAGAGGATCACCTTTTCTTACCGATAAGTAAAGGTATTGATTTCTAATCCCCCCTTCACCCAATAAAAGGTATTTCAATTGTGTATATGTTTATCATTTTTTGGCTTTGTTTGATTTGAATTGTAACCTTGATTGCTAACCAATTTGTTTTTTATGTATACACATGGGTCTATAACCCCCACTTGCTTGTTGGAAGGAAGGAGTGAAGATGGAATCACAATAATACCTTCCAAAATTACTTTCTAGGACTCCTCCATTAGATCATGAACTCATTTTCTTTGGATTTGATAAAACGTAATAAGCAATGGAATCTAAATTTTTCACCTAAAACATAGTTAACCAAATTAACAAAATTTGTGATGCCAAGCTTGAGCCCATAGTATCTCATTTCCTTTGGTGTCTGGTTTATCAAGGTCATCCTCTTAGGAAACATTGATAGGGTTGGTTCAGATCTCTACATGATTTACACAATAAAAGAAGCCAAAGAGATTGATAAATATTTTAACACAATAATAATATTTTTCTTCACACAATTTCATATGGGAGTACATAATTATATAGGAGTATCATTCCTATATTTTGGGAGATCAAATCTCCTTTGAAATCTATCAATCTCCCTAAATGACTCAAACTAGCAAAATCCCAACAACCCACTATTATACGAATATATTATGACTAACAATATATTTGGTAAACTAACCTATATATTATTAACATAATATTGTTAAAAATAATATTTACGGGAGTACATTAATAATGTGAACACACAACACACTATACCTCAACAAACATCTCAAGCACATTGGGATTCCTAACCCTAAATACCCAGCTTACTCCCAACCTGAAACCTTTAAAAACCTTTTTTGGATGTGTTCAATAGCCCATATTACATGGTAGTGGATTCATATCCCATTTTAACCTTATCACCCAGAGCCGTTTAATTGGCAAATGACTATTTTTGGGGAAAATTCTTAATCTCTTCCATACATTACCTTTACATGGAATTTTCAAAGCTATCATTCTACTTCAACTATGGAAGTTTATAAATTTAGGTATTTTTAAAAATGAAGAGCTTTCTATGAAATTATTCATTAATGATAAATTTATTATTATTTCTTCGACTATTATACAAATCCAAGCATAGACAGAAAAGGTGGCCCTAGAGTTTTAACATTTGTAGGAGCTCCTTAACCACTAGGGGAGTGTTCCTTGAATAATGAGATATGTTCCTCTTGAATATCCCTTACATGAAACTCTTCACCTAACACCTAGGTGTTGCTTAAGTTGTTCCTAAAACTACATCTCCTCCCCTCCTTGATGGGAGGGATGGAGTCCACTACCATGCACAAAATCCTTTGTTGGCTTATCTTAGTGGACTTTGCTTATGTAGTGTGGTGAGCCAATGGGTATTATGTGTCACTGCCTCCTAATTAGTGAATTATAATGTCCTAGGCACCTTCTAAGACCACTTAGGATGGGTGGGTGGCACCCTAATCTCCTTTGATTGAACCCTCTTCTTATGATGTTCAAACCCCTAAGGATGATCCACCCCGACCACCTTCTGATGTACCCTATGCTTAGTTTTATCATTTGTGATATGATACTTTGATCTTTCTTCTAAGTTATCATGATTTTAAGATAATTTTGTTGTTTTGAACCATGTCTATTTACCAGAATGGAGATTATATTATGAATACCAATTGGCCACCTTCTTGTTGTAACCATATATGTATTACATTTTTCTGTGATTAATGGATATATTGATGAGTTCCAAAAATAGTTGTTTGTTAGCACCAACAAATTTAAATATAAGTTGAAGGCTAATTATTAGCCATTCTAAGTACTCGAGAGAGGTACAAAATGTGGATAGGATTTCCCAATTTTTAGAAACCTTGTAAAATAAAGGTGGGGTTTCATTGAAGTAGGGATAAAGGTTCATAATTGACCCATTTGAAATGATAAAATTATTAATATAATTTTTTTATACATCATCACTAATGCATCTAAATGTAAATTGAAGAGTTATATTACTAATACCCATTCTAGGTACATGAGCATCACTCTCACAACTTTTATTTATACAGGTATTATCATTTATCAATAATGATGCCTTGTCCAATTTTTTGGGGATCAATAATAAATAAAACCAAATGTAGACCATGTCGCCAGTCAGACATCTAAATATAAATTAAATAATCTAATTATAATACACGAGCATTCCTCACAATTTTTTCTCCTCATAAAATATAATCAATTTTATTTTCTTATAAAATAAAAGTAGAGCTTAAAAGTAAGATTTCATTGAATTAGGGTTAAGAGTCGAGAGTCCACCCATTTGAAATGATAAGATTCACCACACATAATATTTGTATGTCATCAATAATACATCTAAATATAAGTTGAAAAGTAGTATTATTTATAAAGGTCTTGTCATTTGTCAATAGTGATGCCTTGTCCACTCGAGGAACACGAACATAGTCCAAGAGTCAATAACACTAGTGCAGGTCATTAATCCGTCAATGGTGAACCTTGTCCCACTGCGGGCTTTTTTTCCACTGTGCATTGAAAAACATGGAATTTTATAAAGAAATGTGTGTAGCTAGGGTGGGACAATGTCTTTTCCCTTGGAATTTTATACGGTAAGACCGTGTCTTTGTCTTTGTCTTTGTCTTTGTCTTTATTGTTTTTCATACAAGATTACATTCTCCAAAATCTAATTTAAAAAAAGGTTAAATTGTGAAGTAAGATAAAAGAGAACATTAAAATTGAGAGTGTTCTCAAGTATTTGTTATCCTTAATTTTATGTAGGATATTTTGATTTTATTTAGTGATTTTTATTGAGGTGAATAGAGGCAAGATTAATCTTCAAGAGGTTATCGATAGGGTCCGTATATATCAAACAGTTTTAAAATCTAAGCGATGAGAATTTGTTATCCTTAATCTTATTTAGGACATTTTGATTCTGTTTTGTAATTTTTATTGAGGTGAACAGAGGTGAGATTAATCTTTAGGAGGGTATCGATAGGGTCCATATATATCGAACAGTCTTAAAATCAAAGTGACAAGAATCAACTTCGAGACTTATATGGGAAGAACCCAAAGCCCTTAGCCAACCACGTCACTCATGCAGACTAGAATATTTATCATTTTTGTTGTTGATTATAAATATTTCTATCATATTATCATTAATTTTCTTGATTCTATACGTTGTTAATCTATATATGTATTTATTATTTTTTCACTTGAATTTTTGTCTTTTGAGTGGTTTTTTTCTTATTTAATGGGAGGTCTTAAGAATTTGTGTCATTTGATACACTTAAATCAAGAGGAAGTAGTCATGGCACTAAAATGGTCACACAAATTTGTTCCAAAAATATACCACGAGATAATGTACCCCTTATTCAAATCTCTCTTCTTAATATTTTACTAAATTTACCTGCATTTGATAATAGTTTGCAATGATTTGAAACTCATATCTTTATAAGATATTTTGTGGATCTTATCTTATCTAAATTTTGAATACTAATTAATTGATTACCCACATAACATCAAAATTTTGACAATTCAAAATTTTGTGGATCTTATCTTATATTATCATATTGTAATTAGTTTTCTTGATTTTAATTGATGTGTATTTATTATTTTTTCATTTTGAGCATTTATTTTTTTAGTGGTCTTTTTCATATTTAATGGTAGCCCTTAAGAGCTTGTGTTATTTGATACAGTTCAATTAGGGGGAAGCAGTCATGGCACTAAAGTAGGCATAAAAATTTGTTCCAAAAATGTACTATGAGTTAATGTAACTCCCTACTCAAGGCTATCCTCTTGATGTTTTGCTAGATTTGCTTGCTTTTGATAGTGCTTTCCAATGGTTCAAAACTCATATCCTTATAGGATATTTTTCAAGGCATATCTTCATTGAATCCATGCTTCAAAATTGGGTACAAATTGACTACCCAATGGCATTAGGATTTTACCAATTCAAATATTGACTAAGGGTTTTTACCTTGTCAAGTTTGAAAACCCTGACTACTCTGTTTTCATTCATAAGCATGGGCTAGTGTATGTGAAAAGTTCCCTTCTTGTCTTCTCCCTATGGACCTAGGATTTATCATTTCAGACAAAGCCAAAATAAATGTCCCTGCCTGGATAGATTTTTTGGGTTTACCTATGCCTTTTTGGCCTTTTCTAAAATAACTACTAAAAATCTTAGGATAATTTGTTTGTTTCAATTAAAACTATTTATTTGTTACTTGTCCTCAACAGGGGGTTTGTGTAGAGGTTGACCTCTCTCAAGACCTCTATGAGACCATTGACATTCAGATAGATGGTCAACATATCACCTAGAGGGTTTTATACATCAAATTCCAAATACATGTTTTTAATGCCATGCTTCAAACCATAATATTAAAGATAATCCTCTTATGGCTAACTCAAACTATCCACCCAAAGTAGCTTCAAAACCCTCTCACTCTACGGTGAGGTCAAATGATGGTTGGCATGTGGTGGTTTGATGAAACAATAAGAATAATTAGACCTCTAAATATCCTATTGGAAATAATAATCCTAGTTCTTTTGCTAATACAGTTACAACATCGCCTCTGACTCAATTCCAACTTGCACAAACTCCTCTACCCAACCCTAGTCCAGCTATTACAAGTATTCCCCAGGTTGTCAATGCAATTATAAAACAACAATAGTCCATGACTTCTATGTTTTATTTACTCCATACACAAGACATAGATGTAAATAGTTATTGTCCTGATTGTAAATCCATAGGAAAACCCTCCCTTTCCACATTGACATGAAACTTATCATTCAAAGAGTCCCTCTCTAAATAGTGAAGAAAATGATTTTGTTCAACCTAAGAGGTGACCTATTGTGTTTGTGTATTTTCTCACAAATAGCCATTAACATGCTTTCTTGGCAGTCACTTTATAGGTTAGAAGACCAAAAGGGTGAAACCATGAACCTTGATGGTTTCTAATTATTATTTTTCTTGGAATGTTCATGGTTTAATTGATCCAGAATGCAAGTACTTGGTGTATGATAGTTGTCATAAGTTTTCATATATACATATCTTATGTCTACAAGAAGTAAAAATAAATAGTTTTGCCCTCCAGATGGTAACTAAAGTCATCTGACCCAATGCTACTTGTCATATGTCTAGACAACACGGTGTTGTAATCATTATTATTGTGCCACTTTATGCTTCTTTTGTGAGAAATTAGGGATTGGACCCATCTAATCATTCCCTTTGGAATGTTTTTTTAATTTTTACAGGTGGATTCTTGGTCTTGTAAATATTTACACTTCCATGAATGATGATGTTGAA
The DNA here is from genome assembly GCA_037957365.1 of Torreya grandis. Lineage (NCBI taxonomy): Eukaryota > Viridiplantae > Streptophyta > Pinopsida > Cupressales > Taxaceae > Torreya > Torreya grandis. Next base: position 2,558,189 of record JARHVA010001693.1, on the reverse strand, counting down.
TAGACATCTCTTTGGAGGTGGTTGGAAGATTCTCTTCCATTGGCACATTAGATTGCCTATGGGGACTTTAATATGATTGAATCAATAGAAGATAAAGAAGGGATTCTTTCAATGTGGTGGTGTGTGGGTGAAAAAGAAGCTTGGTTTTATATGTGCAACAAACTAGGCATGTTTGATTTAAATCACCACCATAGGTGTTCCTCCCCTATAGCTTGGTTCACTTCATCAAAATTTTGCCAAAAAAATGTAAGATTTCTCAAAATAATATATAGGGTCCTTCTATTGAAACAAAATATCTTATCTTTTATTCAAATGTTTGATTGTCCTATGAGTGTAATCTCATATGTCCTACTCTATGATCATTAACCCATCAAATTTTAAGTGGAATGGTCTACCCCTCCCACCAAATTTATAATAATCAATTTTATATCAATACTTCCCATCTAAAACTTCCTCAAACCCTTGTCCACATCAAAAGAGTTTAGAATATTGCTCCCCATCCTTCTAGGGGCACTGGGTGGATAGTCTCTACAAAACCAAGTGCCTACTTTAAGACATCATATTAAGCTTGTTGAACTCCACCAAGCTTATGGAGCTCAAATTTGAGATCACATTCATTGGATCAAAATTGGTGATAAAGTCTCTAAGTAATTTTTCAAAAAATTGAGGGTTCATAATATTACTACACAAATACAAACTATAAGGATGCCAGTGAGGATTTAACTAGTCTCCCAAAAATCCTTCGAGCTTTTGTGAAGCATTATAAGTAGGTATTTCAAGCTCACCTATCCTCAGAGGCTCAAAGAGTGGATTTGAAAAAATGCCTTGATGATGTTCCTTTCAAGTTCTCCCCAATTCAAAGGGTGGTTTGAGATAAACCCTTATCTATAGGGTAGCTTCATCAAGTTGTGATGGATATGTCTCAAGACAAGGAGCCAAGAATTTATGGTTTTCCTTGTGAGTTTTACCAGTCTCTTTTTGATTGTGTAGGACTTGATTTGCACAAAGTCTATTGGTAAGCTTTTGTTAAAGGTTCTCTATGTAAGCTAATCAATAGGGACAATATTAAATTCATTCCCAATACTAGAGGTCCTGAGATTATCTCCAACTAGAGGCCTATTACTCTTTTAAATGTGTCATATAATATTATAGCTAAGGATTAGACTCTCGAGATAGATATTTGCTTCCCTTAATTATTCAATTTGAGTAAATTGGTTTTATTCAAGGCTGTTACATCTTGGAAAATATATTTATGGTTTGGGAAGGCATGGAATGGACATGCACTTCAAAGCAAAAGGCTTTATTCATCAAAATTCACTTTGAGAAGGCCTATGATAGGATAAATGACCCTTTGTGTTATACATGCTTCAAAATTAAGGGATTTGTTTGAAGCTCATTCTCTCCATTCAAGGTAGATGCATGATAATGGGGGATAAATGGGGGGGGTATAAAGCGATACGTTTTTCCTTAAAATAATAATAATTGAACTTAAAGAGAATGGTAGAGACATTTAGAAAAATAATTTGATAATGACATAAGAACATGAATTATAGAATTTTGAATATAGTTTGAAAATCCTTTAAAAAGTATGAAATATCTACCCACAAAGAAGATTTTAACAATGCTCCATGTGGCCCATAGATATTGAACAAAAGGAACTGCAAATCTGATTTAAAGCTCAAGATTTTGTCCACTTGCCAATTTTGACTTGAAGCCAATAATTCTACTCTGGAAGAGAAGGGTGACCAAATAATAGCCAAACCCCCAGATGCTCCAACTACTTCCATAAAAACTCCAAGCCAATAATGCCCAAATGAACTCAAAAAGTCTTCTACTTCTACCTTGTTAAGTTTAGTTTCTTCCAACAATAAAATATCTAGTTTCTCAATATTGATGAGACACTTAATCAAGTGTCTTTTGATAGGGGCATTCAAACCCCTAACATTCCAAGAAATAACCTTCATGTTTCAAGAGGAGGGAATTCCACTCCCCAATTTGTAACATCCAAAAAGTCTTCTAGAGTGCCCTATTTTCATGTTAAAACTTCACCTATAATGAGAGCTTTTTGCATTTTTTTGCCTTGCCCACTCTGAGGTCCCCAATTAGGGTTCAAAATATTACTTTGAGACTGAAAGATAGAAAGAATTTCTTTAGATTTCAAATCCCCTTCAGAATCTTCTTCTAATTCTTCATCATCATTTGACCCCTACTTATTATAAATAATAACCTCTATTAGAATAATTAAGTTATCCTAGCTTATTTGTAATAAATGTCTCAAGGTAATTTAAACCTATGATTGACATGTATCATAGGTTAGGTATTTTTGGAATTTATAAGTTAGGTATACCTAATATAATTAGGTATATTTTAATCCTTAATCACCTATAGATTAGGATTTTTTTATCTCACTTCATGATGTATAAGTAAGCACCTCTTAGATTACTTTTGTAATGCAATTCCATTCTTCTTCATTTGGTATCAGAGCAGGAAGGAAATTCTTGAGGACATTTTCGAAGCATTGGAGATTCGGTGGAGATCAAGAGTGAATATTTGTGTGATCCTTGGATGCATCATGTTTGCTCTAATTTCTGCCATCCCAAGCTAAAATACTGCTAAAATTTTGACCAATTTTGTAGGAAGAAAAATAATTATCTTGCAAGCAAATTTGTTTTTTGTTTTTCAAAAAATTGACAATTTTTTGCATCAATTCGAGCTAAAATATTCATATTCAGTCATATATTAACAATTTTATGGAAAGGATTTGAATTAAAATTGATTAATAATAGATCTAAACATATTTACATATTATTATTTTCATCAAATCTATAATTTATATTAGATATTGATCAATTTTTATTGACAATATTAAATCTTTGTATTTTCATCGATCCTCTCTTTGATTTGAGTATTTATCTCATATCCATTGGTTAGCATGTGGTGTCAACTTCTTTTTACCTGGCCCTTCAAGTTGATTTTGGACATTCCATGAATCTATTACTTGGCATTATATTTTTTTTTATTGGATGATACATGGTTTTTATCATATTAACTCATTTTCAAACTAGTGCAGGATGTCTCTAAAGTTCTACTTACATTGTGAAGGATGATTTTGATCCTCAAAATTTTGTTGCTCATTTCCAGTTGATTTTCCTCCATGTGACTTATCTATCCTTAGCCAAGTCAAATTGATGTCCATTCTTGCTAGTTTAACACCCTATATTAGCTTGTGCAGATTAATTAGGCTACATGGGATACACAAGGACATAGTCAACTTGGCATTGATGGTCAAATATGTCATTACACATGCAAAATTTGGAGGGATTTAATTTAAAACATGGAGGATCATTATTTTGATTAAGTGAGTTTGGTAGGATTTTGGACAATTTGTTTTTCAATTGTTTTTATATAAAACAATAGTGTAAGAAATTTCAACCAAACAAACACCTAAAAAAAGGACAAGGCAAAGCCACCCCCTAGAGTTTGGGTTGGAAATTATTTTGGTGGATGGAGTTTCCTTAGTTACTTTTTCAAAAGTCTATATTGCATTGGCCTCTTATTTCTCTTCTCCTTCTTGTAGATGCGTTTTTGGTGGTAACTGATGTCTCTTAGGGAGGCTAATTTTTGTTAAAATAGGTGATTTTTTAGAATTTTTAAGGGCCAAAAAGGCTTCAAATTATGTTTGGCTTCAGGGGTTCTAACTCTTGATGCCACCCTATACTATGATAGGGAGCACACTAGGGGCTATCATCCCTAAGCCCCTGCATCGTACCCATTGTATAGTACTTCTAGGTGTCATAAACCACGAGAATATTGTAGACTCCTTAGATGTATTTTTAGTTGAAACTAACATCCCATTTTCTAATTTTCCATTGCATTCTTGGATGCATTTTTGGGAGAGTTTGATGTCCTTTTATGTGTTGGTGTGTGATTTGTTCTCTTTATGTATGCATTTTTACATTTTTCATCACTTACATTTTGAAAATGTTCATTCCATTTCCACACTTAAACAACACATTTATACTTTATCATACACAACTTGTTATTCATAATGTCTAGGTTAAGACCACATTTTGTGCTCCCTAACACAATTACTTCATGGTGACAATTATGTTGCATGGAAAAAAAAAGTACAAACACATCTTAAGTTTAAAGATTTTTGGTCAGTGGTAGAAGGCACATGGCTTAGAAATGCTGCAGATGTTGATAAATAACAAAAATATTACAAATCTAATAAAAAGGCTAAGTTAATAATCATGTTTGAAGTTTTGGATGAGGTACAACCTCATATCCATAGTGTTACAACTACAAAAGATGCTTGGGATAAGCTTAAAATAGTCTATGAAGCTAAGAATCAAAATCAAATCTTGCATCTTCAGAGCCAATTGAATACTCTCAAGCTCAAATCAGATGAAAAAGTAGAAGCATTCTTTAAAAGGGTTGTAATGTTGTGAGCTTCACTTCAATATTTGGATGAATCGGTGACAGATGATTCTTTGGTCCCTATAGTCCTTAGAGCACTGCCACCTACATATAGGATCTTTGTGACCACTTTGAATGTCAAAAGATAAAAACCAACCTTTGAGGCATTGGTAAATTTATTGCAACAAGAGGAAGCTTTGCATAATTCAAAGGAAGCAGATGATGAGCATGCCCTCACATCAAATCAAAAGGGGAAGAAGCCCATGAAGGGTCCAAAGTAATATCCCAACCAAAATATTAAAAAAAAGACACAAGGGAACAATTCACATTCTTTAAAAGCACGTCCAATTTTTGGAAGACAGGGACATGAATTAAAACATTGTTGGTATAACACATTTCAAAAGGGTTCATCAAGCAAACAACCCTCTTTCAACAAGTCACCACAAATAGAAAAGAAGTCACCACAACAAAAACATAGGTGAAAACAAAAAAAATCCAGGCCTAACCAATATGGCAATGTTGTTGAAGACTATGATTCTTCACATGAGGACTATGTTTTATCAACTCAAACACATGAGTCTACCAATCATCCAAGTGTAATATGGTATGTTGATTTAGGGGCAACTAGACACATGACAGGAAGAAAATAATGGTTTTTTACTTTGATAAAAATAAAATCAAAGGGAAATGTTTCACTTGAAGATGATACCTCATACACAGTACAAGGTAGTGGTGACATCAAACTTCAACTTAGAAACAAAAATTACATAATTTTAAATGTTCTCTATGTTCTAAGACTTAAAAAAAATCTATTATCTATTAATCAGCTACTAGACCACAACCTCATGGTTGAATTTCATCACCAAAATGGTTAAAGTTTTTTCCACATCAAAGATAAGTTTAGGAATTTTAAAGTGATTTCCAAGGCTTCCAACATTGGAAAAATGTTTCATCTTGATTTTGTTCAACATGATCATCAAGCACTTGTGGTCAAAGATTCATAACTAGGCAATTTATGGCACAAAAGATGTGATCACTTGAGTTATGGTTATTTAATACAATTGAGAAAACAAGATATAGTTTGTGGTCTTCCCAAAATTAAGCAATCTTCTGCTATATGTACTAGTTGCGTAGCAGGAAAACAAAGAAGAGCTCCCTTTGGAAAGACTGAGTATCAGTCAATTGGTAAGGTGGACTTGGTACACACCAATATTTATAGACATTTTGTTCCCAATCTTAGAGGGTACAAATACTTTTAAATTTTTGTTGATGATTACTCATAGAAAATGTGGGTATATTTATTGAAGACTAAGGACCAAGATTTTCAAGTCTTCAAAGAATTCAAGGCCATGGTTGAAAAAGAAACTGGCAGAAAAATCAAAACCCTCTACTCAGATCATGGGGGGAATACACCAGTAAAGAATTCTCAACCTATCTCAGTGTAAAAGGAATCAATTAGTAATTATAGCTCCATATTCACCTCAACAAAATGGAGTTGTAGAATGACATAATAGATTCATTATGGAAATGTTTCTAGGCATGGTTAAAGATGAAAAATTTCTTAATACATATTGGGCAGAATCTTGTCACACTACAGTCTACTTGTTGAATAGGTCACCCACTAAAGCTCTTGATAGAATCGCACCACTTGAAGCTTGGACAAGGAATAAACCAAAGGTAACTCACCTTTGAGTTTTTAGTTGTAAGGCATACATGCATGTTCCTAAGAAGAAAAGAAAGAGGTTAGATAAGAAAATAAAATAATGTATTTTTTGGGGATATAGTGCACAATCAAAGGCATACAGTCTCCTTGATCCAAAAACAATAAAGGTACTAATCAGCATAGGTGTAGTGTTTAATGAAATGAGTGGAATTAATCCACCTTCTACACATGCAAATGACATAGGAAAAATTATTGTAATCCTTTCAGATATTGATGGTGAAAGTGAACAGGAAGATAGTCAAATAGGACCTTGATCCAAAACTCAGAAGTTTTGGTTGACAAATATTTCAATAGCACAGAAATAACACAATAACAATGGATTCTCTGAGAAGAGAGTCGTATTACTTAACAACTACAATACAAATATAGGCTTATCTCTGAAAAGAGATGTTTTGTTGTATCAAAAATTTGCAAATACAAAACATATGCTAATCTATGAGAAGAGATGTCTGCCTTCCCCTTTTGGGTTACAATGCATTTATACATATTTTTGAAAACAACCTCAGGAGATTGCGTGGCTCGAGGAATTAATGAGTGATGATTTAACATCCCAGCATTAAAACCATACAAAACTCACATTAAAATAATACAATGCTCGAGGACAATCTTCCCAGCATTAAAACAATACAATGCTCGAGGACATAATAACTCAAGGACATACTCGAGGATATAACGGCTCAAGGAACAAAACTGTCATCAATAATACAAAATGAAAACAATATAAAATTTGAGTAATTACTATCACCGAATGGTCACCTCGAATTGCTGTCGAAATCATTCCTCCCTCCTTGAAAATTAATGTCCCCATTGCATCACCATTCCCCATCAGGTGTGGTAGTTGTGTCTTGATTTGATTCCTAATGCACACTTGGAAGGGACTATGGTTTATGGAACTGTGTGGGGCCCGATTATTCACCATTTCTATTTAACCATCAGTCTGTGGATGGAAGGCTATGAACTTCTTTAGCGTGGTATATATTTTCTTCTATTGTTGTGTTGTCAAGGCTGTAACATCGGCCCTTTTGGATTCCTATGGCTTGACCACCATGAAAAAAAAAATCTTAGCACTAAGCAGAGAGACAGATGTGGAAGGTGGTACTTTTGGTACCCTGTAGTGCCGTGTTCCAAGAGTAAGAGTGATTTGTCTAGTTTTTGATTCGTATATACCATGTCGATCATACATGAATGGCTAACGAAAGAGTACATCACAAACATCTAGATTGACCACATCACATAAGACCTCATCTTGGAAAGGTTGTATTGCATATGAGAGAAGACATTGGTGGGTGACACAGAGGTCTCTCCCTAGGCTCAACCATCCAATACTATATGGTTTTGGGTGAGGTTTCATGGACAGATTTAGGCTTTTCACAACATTAGTAGAGATTAAATTCTTTTGACTTTCGCTATCAAGAATGAAATACAGAGGCTTACCTTTCACCCATAACTTAGAGTGAAACAACCTTTCCTTGTCATCTAGCATCTTGTCGTGTGTCTATGATGAAGCTACAATGGCTTTAGGATCAGCATCTATAATTTCTTCTTCAACCTCTTTGACTGTAGGATCTGTATGAGGTAGAGCAGTAGATGTTGTGGATGGTGACTCAGAAAGCAGTGATTTGATAGCTTGACATTCTTCTTTGGAGTGAGTTTCAGATTTATGATAACCACACCACTTCCCAGTCTTTACTTCCTCGTGCTTCCAATTTTGGCCTCATGTTTGACTTTCTTTATCACTTTTCCATTTTTAAGACTAATTCTTCATATCCATTCTTCCATGCTTCTGCTCAATCTTTACTATGAACTTGTATGCCTCACCAATGGTTTCCAAATTGAAGAGATCCATTTCCTCCCAGATGTACCATTGTAGTCCACCACGATATTTGAGAGTTTTATGTTTCTCACTTTCTTGAATGCCCAATCTTGTAGACAAAGAATGAAAAGTGTCTGTGTAATCTTACATAGATTGGCCCTTGCCTTGGCGAAGTTGTTTCCACTGTATGTACAGATCATCATATGTGCCGATGGGATAGTATTCTTCTTTTACTACTTTCGTAAAATCATCCTAAGTGGGTTCCACCCCAAGGCCAATGATATCCGTACTAAACCTATTTTTGTACACTTCCCACCAAATTTTCATGGGCAATGATGATTTCAAAAGAGAAAAAGTGATCTTTTCTCCATCGATGAACTTATTTACAGAGAAGTAGGATGACAGTTGATCTAACCAATTTTCCACTACATCAGCATTGATTTTGCCTTCAAATGTGGGAATATCAAAATTTACCTAAACCTTGAAGGGTGTTGGGGCACTGAAAGGAAGCTCCCTTGATGAGGAGCCTAGATGTGTAGCTACAGAGCCAGAATTTCCCATTGGAAGTGTTTGAAGAATTTGAACAAATTGTTGGAACATCTATGCTTGTTGCCACTAGAGGGCTTCATTCACCATTTCCTTGAAAGGATCAGATGTCTCAATGTCATCTGCCATTTAAGTTCATTTGGGGCACACAAGTGGAGCGTTTGGAAGCTCTGTCACTTCCAACCCAAGTTTCCTATATCCTGACCTCATCCTCGAGAACATACACTCTCAAGACAAACCATAGTGATACCACTGATCCAAAACTCAGAAGTTTTGGTTGACGAATATTTCAATAGCACAAAAATAACACAATAACAATGGATTCTCTGAGAAGAGATGTTGTATTACTTAACAACTACAATAAAAATATAGGCTTATCTCTGAAAAGAGATGTTTTTTTGAATCAAAAATTTGTAGATACCAAACATACACTTATCTCTGAGAAGAGATGTCTGCCTTCCCCTTTCGGGTTACAATGCATTTATACATATTTTTGAAAACAACCTCAGGAGATTGCATGGCTCGAGGAATTAACAGGTGATGATTTAACATCCCAACATTAAAACCATACAACGCTCACATTAAAACAATACAACGCTTGAGGACATATGTCCTAGCATTAAAACAATACAATGCTCGAGGACATAATTACTTGAGGACATACTCAAGGATATAACGGATCGAGGAACAAAACTGTCATTGATAATACAAAATGAAAACAATACAAAATTTGAGGAATTATTGTCACCGAATGGTCACCTCGAATTGTTGCCCAGATCAGACCTCCAACATCACCACCTACAACTCAGTGTATGCCAAGTGGTATATAAGTACTATACGAGATGCTAACTTGATTAGAGTATTAGATACATCCACTTCAAGACTAAGGACTCGAAGCATGGCTCAAGAAGAGGTTAATATGGCCCTTATGAGTATTGTTCAAGAAACATATGAGCCCTCTACAGTAACATAAGCCCTATAGTCTAAACCTTGGAAAGATGACATGGATGAAGAATATCAGTCATTGATGAAGAATAACACTTGGCAGCTTGTTGATCTTCCACTAGAGAAGAAGCCTATTGGATGTAAATGGGTATTTAAGACCAAGTACAAAGTAGATGGTAGTATTGATAAGTACAAGGGAAGGCTTGTTCCTAAAGGGTATGCTCAGAAAGAAGGCATTGACTATGAGGAGACTTTTACTCCCATAGCTAAGATAAAGACTATCAAAATGGTTTTTGTTATGGCTACACAATTTAGATGGAAATTCCATCAAATGGATGTAAAAATTTCATTTCTCAATGGATATTTAAAAGAATTCTACATGACTCAACCTAAAGGGTTTTTGGTACCTAGTCAGGAATAGAAGTGTGTAGACTTATCAAGTCTCTATATGGGCTAAAATAGGCTCCCCAAGCCTGGTACATCAAGATTGATGAGCATCTCATATAACATGGATTCAATAGGAATCCATATTATCCTAACGTCTACCTCAAAAAGCATGGAGAGAGGTTGTTATAGTGATTATTTATGTCGATGATCTAGTCATCATTGGTAGTACAATGAAGATGATCGATGCAACTAAGAATGATCTCAAGTGATCATTCAACATGACAGATCTTAGGCTGCTATACTATTGTCTTGGTTTGGAGGTATGGTAGAAGGAACATTACATTTTTTCTTCACAGATAAAGTATACCAAGACATTCCTTGATAAATTTAGGATGATGGACTACAAGACTATTGCAACACCTATGGAGACAAGACTTCATATGTATTATACAGATCTATCACTAGAAGTAAATAAATCTCTATCGACAGTTGATTGGGAGTCTCATTTAATTGACATATACTAGGCTAGATATTAGTTATGATGTCAACTATCTTTCTCAGTTCATGCAGGAACCAAAGGTGACACATTGGAAAGTAGCAAAGTAGGTATTGAGATACGTCATAGGTAAAATTGAGTATGGCCTAGAGTACAATAAGAATGATAAATTATTCTTGACAAGAAACATGGATGTAGATCATGCAGCTTCTATTGATGACAAAAAATACACTTCAAGATTTATGTTCTTTCTAAGATCTGGTCCAATTTCATGGGGAAGTAAGAATCATAATTGTGTTTCTAGATCTTCCATAGAGATAGAATATCATGCTACATTAGGAGCTATCTACGAAGTGATATTGATACATCGTATTCTTTTAGGACTTGGAGTTCTATAGACTCAGCATATAATTTTGAATTATGACAACCAGGGTGTTCTACATCTTGTTTGCAATCCAATGTTTCATGAAAGAACCAAGCATATAGAGGTTCATATTCATTTCATGTATGAACATGTTTAGAAACACAACATACATCTCTAGTATTTCCCCACTCAAGATCAATGTGCAGATGTCTTCATAAAGTCACTTGCACATGATAAGTTTGAGGCATTCAAAAATTCTCTCTCTTATTCTCTTCAAGCTATGATCAATTAAGGGGGTAATGTTAGAATAATTAATTTTTCCTAACTTATTTTTAATAAATGTCTCAAGGTAATTTAAACCTATGATTGACATGTAGCATTGATTAGGTATACCTAACATAATTATGTATATTTTAATCCTTAATTACTTATATATTAGGAGTTTTAATCTCACTTTGTGATGTATAAATAAGCACCTCTTGGAGTGATTTTGTAATGCATATTCATTCTGCATCAACTTCCTGAGCCGCTACCTCTAAAATTCTCAACTCATTAATATTATCATAATTCATCTAATTTTTCAAGATTATCTCTCTAATGGAGAGAGACTCTTTCTCAATGAAATCACAAATTTTTATCACTGAAGCTACAGAGATTACTTTTGTTGTGCCTAGCTTTACCAACAAATCCTCTATTGCCTTGATTTTTTGAAAATGAGATTTCCAAGCATCCTTATCCTTCTTATTTTGATCTACCTGAGGCTCCAGTCCCTTTTGATTATGCTTTATCCCTTTTGGATCCTTCTTTGGTTTCCACTGAAGCCTCATCTTGACTGTTTTGGTTTGAAAAGAGTTCCTTTTATTTTTACAAAACTTCTAGATATGCCCTAGTTAGTGACAATTATAATGTATGAAGGGAATATTTTTCACATCAATTTTATGATGCCAAACCCTACCCCCTATCTTAATTATCACAAACTCTGAAATACCTTGATCCAAATCTAAATCAACCCTAACTCAAACATAAGTGGCTCTACCACCCTTAAGCAAGGCTTCATCAATTTCCACCACCATACCCACTAAACCTCCCAAAGATTCCAAACAATCTTCACTCCAATATTCTAGAGGAAGAGCATAGAATCTTATCCAAACTGGATGACTGCCCTTTCTAGTTTTTAACAGATCAAAATTAGGGTTCTAATTTTGTATCCAAAGACCCAAACCATTCACAGACTAGGTTTTAAAACTCAAAACCTTTTCTTTCTCTTATTTGGAAATAAAGATCACAATAAATAAATATTTTGGCAAAAATTTCACCTCTATCTCCAAACCCCAATGATATTTAATCCAAAGTTCAATAACTCTCACTATTGGCCATTTAATGATACATTTACAAATTAGGGCATGATCAAATAAGAGTTGAATCATTGCATTAAAAGGATCAGAGGACCATTTCAAGATTTTGGCTTCTCTAATATTCACTCCATCCCCCAAGGGAACCCATTTTTAAACCTCATGATTAGCCAATGACTGATCTCCTACTGTAATCTTATATGTTTATTCAAAAAACTCTAGCCTCACTTCTCCGTCATCATTAATCAACCCCAAAGAGTGGTTGTTCCCCTCATGTTTCTCTAAGATCTATTGTTGTGACCCTACAAACTTGCCTTTCCAACTGGCACCAATTCTTCTCACACTCACCTCTTCATCCCACCATTCTTGATCCTCCTCAATCACTGCTTCCAAAACATTCCTTTATATTTTTTTTCATGGTTCCCATCAAATTTACCTTTCACATTGGCCAAATTAAGCATCTACAAAGGACTAATTCCTCATTGAAACATTATTTCCTTGCTTTTCTCGCACAACTCCTCCTTCACACCTTCCTTTGCCTGCTCCTTTGTGCATGCCATTTTCTTCTCTATATCCTCCCTCCGCTAATAGTTATTGTTATTAGTAGTGACAACTCAAATTTATATTTATTATTATTTATTGAAATTTAAAAAAATTCTAGCCAAAAAATCTAAATTAACTAATGGAAATTCAAATTTCTAAAATAAACTAATTGATACACCACTTATTGTCATTACTAATAATAATTCAAATTTCTATTTTAAATTTGCTAACGTTAAAATAATTTCCATCTAAAAAAATCTAAGTTGACTATTATCAGTTCACTTTTTAATGATAAATCATCTTATTGAGCCTAAAAAGAGAACCCTATTGAAACCTTCTCCAACATTATACGATTTATTTGGCATGATTATTCCCAAGGGTTTTGATATGGGATCTGGGGATTATATTTCCTATGTCAAAGAGCTACATGACACATATTTTTAGTATCAAGAACATAATAAAAGGTGGCTATGCAAGCTTAGTATCAAAAACATAATAAAAAATGAAATCTATATAGGTCTAATATAAGTAGAAGGTAACATAATATGCCCAAGTTTGGCGACCACAGACTTGTCCTACTTGACAATGACATAATGTAAGTAGAAGATGGCATAGAATGGAGAGATCTAGAGATGATAATTTAGAATCAAAAATAGAAAATGTATCTAGATATTTCTATTGTAGGCAGATGGTGGCATAATACACCCTATTTTTTTGACCATAAACTTCTCCCAATCAAATCTAACACATAATTAATTCTCTCACTATTTGCACATGTATAAATTAAGTTTTGGCATCTGAAAAATTACAATATCATGAAAATTGCATACAAAATGATCAAACCCAAGTTTCATTCACAAATAAAATGGAATTAAATACGGGAGTATCAATCCAAAGGGATTGAGTTAGACTAACCATGATCAATCCATCTTTGAATACCAAGCACTACACTGCCAATATTTTGAAGAGGACTCAAACTCAAATGTAGTTCTCCCACTTACATGTGTGTTTGTGGAATTATGAATTAAAATCTAGATGTTCTTTCCCTTATTTTGTCCTTGGCACAAGTATGTAGATGCAGATTTAGATTTAAATATTTCTTCAATATACCATAGATAAAACATGAAAATATTTGAATAGATTTTGAGACTAGGGATAACTATCTTTAATGCCTTATAGAAGCCTTATACTTATAGATGTTTATTTTTTTCATTTAGGACTTATTAATGTGAAAACATTGACCCAAAATAAGACCCAACAAACAAAAATAAGAATAAAAGTGAACATGCCTCGAAAGAAATTATAAAAATTACACTTGGACAATTCCACCCTAAACAGAAAAAGCCATAGATTACCCTTATCCAGTTACTACAAAATTTTCCAAAAAAATAAAAGACCAAGACTAAGGATCCTCATGACAAAGTTTCAATATAAATGATCAATAGATAAACTTACAATAATATAGAAAGACCCAAATAATATGTGCCTAGATGTCTCTTTCACTACTAATAGTCTATATATACAAAGTTTCAATAAATGACATTAAGAATGGGCTTGTGCCAATTTTGGGTGTTTAAATTTTCCCCTTCTTCACTCTAGTAGTGAAATTTATAGATTAAAGGAAAGAAATAAAACTTGAGTGTGTATGACACTTTATCTTTTGTTTTGAAATTATGCTTTTCGTGTTAACTATGTTGCAACCGAATCTGCAATAACACATGTAGTAGTCAATGTCCATTTATAAAAATTTGAGAAATTTGAATTTTTAATTTTCAAAGGTAAAGATCAAGGAGAGAGTAATATTGTATGCATATTGTATTATGTTAATTATGGATAATGTCAATGTCATGCCAAGTAGAGAAAGGATGCTTTTGGTCTTATTCATGTTTTGACCAAATAAAAGAGCAATCCCTCAAATAATAAAGGGAAGTTAAATGTGTCATCAAATTTCATTGTATCCATGACCATATTAACCTAATAATAGATTGGTGAAGATGTACCCATTTGTTGAATCACCTGGAGAATGTAGTTGCTTATGTTGAAGTGTTTAAATAGATGAGAGTGATCAAGTCTCAACTTTTAGATATGACTAATTGAGATCTTGAGTTGTAAATATGCATTATCCGAAATCTCATGAAAGGGAATAATTCCCAACTCACTAATCTAAAATATATGGAACCATGTTAGGTTTGTTAGAAGTGATGCCAAGGTCATTGAGTGTCACTAGACTCAAACATACACCACCTATATAGATTTGAATCAAGCCACTATAGATAGATCTAGATTATATAATCGCATGATCAAAATGGAATGAATTATATTCAATCCCCCATCATGACCACATTTATCATAGAATTTGATTTCAAAATGAATATTTTGCCTTTGAATTTGCAATTTTTTCTCGTTGAACTTTAAAATTTTGAATTTCACAATTTTGCCACTTTGAATAAGAATGAATAATTATCATGCCCTCTTTGAATATTTAATAATTATATAAAATGATATGCATATATATGTTTAATTAAAAATATATTAAGTCTTTAAAATATATATGTTGTATGATTAAGTCTTTAAAATGTGATTGCATATGTATGTCACATGCCCTAAGAATATATGATAATATTTGTCATATGTTTGGTTTATCAATCACTTTGAACCTTTGAAAACATGTATTATTCTTATAAAATATGATTTTGAATATTTGAAAACATATACTTTGTATTTTTTTAAACTTGTATTATAGATTTTTGTCAAGTGGTTGCATATGCATGTCATTTGAACTCAAAATTTGTATCAATGTGATAATATATATCATGTTCTTGCCTCTTTAATTAGTTAAAAAAAAATTATAATATGTAATCTGTTATAGAATCTGATTTTTACCTTATTTACATCTATGTAGTTTGTCTTTTGACTACATCTATATGTCATGTGCCCCTAATATTAATGTGTGCAATTTTGAATCTTTCATAGTCCTATAGCATGTGACCTGATTTAAACCATTCTAAATCCTATATAGTTTTTTGAGATATATTATATAATAGGACCATTGGATGCCCCCTTTTGGTGTGAGGCATGAGAGAATCAAATGCATTGTAACAAAAGAATATATTGTATGTTTTACAATAGATTTTGTTTAGACATAAAGTGACTTTTTTTTTTAATTGAGTGTTTTGATTAAATTATGATGATTTATAATATTTGAAAAAAAAATTGAAGGCTCATAGATATGTGAAAGATAATGCATAGAAGCGAGTAAGCACAAAATTTGGTATTTTTGAAAAGGTTGATTAATGATTTAAATATTTAGGGTTACAGATTTAAAGCCCTAGGTCATTAAAGAGTCTAAGTATAGTAAATGAAGGTAGAAATATGTAATAAATATAACCACAAATTTGTAACATAATTGACCTAGTTTTACCTTTCTAAAAATAGTAATAAATAATGTAAACAAGTACTTAGTTGTAAACAGACTGAAATATATGATATAGAGGCTGGAAACTGGAATAAAAGATGGTCAAAGTGTTATAAATAATATCCAAGTGTTAGAATATTTACTAGATAGTAGTGCCATATGGAACTAGTGTCCTCCTTTGGTGTTAATATCCTCTTTATAAATGATTTTTGGGTTTTGTAGATCAGGTCCTATTCTAGCTCTAGTCCAATTTCATGTTTTTGCAATCAATACTTTTTACTATAGATTTATTCCTCCAAAAACCCTAGGTTTTCATGATTTTAAGGGTTTGAATAAACACCATAAGAAACAAGGGTTAGTGGGTTTGATGTGTTAGATGTGTGATACACACCCCTATGTGTGCACGCTTCCTACATACTAATACTCTGAGGAGGGATTAAGTCCGATGTAGTTATCCCACCTAAGTGCTTTGTGCAAGTGCAAGTGAATGCTAGAATAACTGAGTGTGAATATATGAGAGGATGCCTTAGAGGCCACTTGAGATCTAAATACTTGCACTAGGTATGGATTATTAAATGTATGGATTGAATCAATATAATATTAGATTTGGAACTTGCACTCAATGTCATGCATGATGCCCCCAATCTCAGAAAATTGTTATGAATCTGAGTTAGCCTGAGCAAAAATTGATAATATCTAACTTAACCTATGCAAACTTGGACTATACCTATTTTACTTTTCTAATGAATCTAGAATTTTTTGAAACTAAGACTATTGGATAGTAGTGCCATGTCTTGGATAGTAGCGCCATGTGGTGTTAGTGTCCCAATTTGGGTGTTAATGTCCAAATGTTCTGATTTTTGTGTAAGTATAATTGATATCTATGTCACTATTTCCCACTATGTTTTCTTGAAATTGATTTATGCTCTATGCCTATGTGCCAAAAATTATACTCAAAGTGGATTTAGATAGCCTAATCTCTATGATAAACCCCAATGAATGCCCTCTCTTTTGAGGGGACTTATTGAACCTGTGTAAGAATTATACGTAAAATAAAAGGCTCTATAAAAAGTGTGTTAGTCATAGAATATATGATATTTATGTAATAAACTAATATGATGTGCATACATAACATCGAAAGGTAAGCTAATCTGAGCATAAGTTTGTAATTTGTGATGTATGTTATATCTAACATTCAAAAGGTTGTTAAGATAGAAATAACAATGTATATGAATAATAAATCTAAGTAAAAACTAAGTAACTACCTAGGGGGATGGTGCATGATGTCCATCATGGCACCCAAGTAGGAAGGGAAAATGCATGAGGTCTCTCATGGCATCTAAAACTAGAGTGTGTAACAAGCAAGAGACAGGTTTCATGGCCATGATGCATATAATAAAGCATGCATACAACACACATGAGGCATGCAAAGTGGGCCAAGGGGCCATAATACAAGGGACATGGGAACATGTCACGAAATTTGAGAAAGCAAGACATACAAGGACATGTCTAAATATCCATATATGCAAGTAGTAAGCAAGATAGCCTAGATACACATAGAAGGACATTCTCAAATATCCACATACACAATCAGGAAGGCACACACAAGGACATGGGTGCATGCCCAAAGCATACATACAATGAAAATAAGTGGCAGAGAGCCATATATAAATGGCATATTCAAATTCTCTCAAATAGAAGAAGCACATAGACATAATCAAGTATAAACTAGGAAAGCTAGAAATGAAAATATGAATGAACATGTGGTAAAAATATGTATAAGAGCTAAGATGTACATAAGTTGAGTCTAAAGTAGTAGTAGTCAGCAAAAAAATTGAGTAGGTATTGGATGATCAATATCAAGATATGATAATGCTAAATTTGTGATGTAGAGTTTAGAAATATGTAACTTGGCAATTGAAACTATGTATAAGATGTCCCCAGATGGGTGAATGTATCAAATGAAGAACCTGTGTATCTGTGTATATGCCCCTAGTGGGTAGACAGTATCAAATATGGATTTGTGTAATGTAACTGGGTCTTATAAGTATCTGCAAACACTTGACAAGAACAAGTGAATTAATGTATGTATGATAAAAATCACCTATACTTAGATAGCTAACATATCTAGTGTCTGACAAATATAAGAGATGTAAACATGGAAATGCATATAATCTATAATATAAGTTTTCTACGTAAATATTTGAATGTTTTTTTGTTTTGACATATTATATTATTTTTATATTTTTTGTATATATTCTATGTACAGTAAGGGAATAACATATTCAGTTTCCCTTATATACATATTATAGTTGAGAATACTCTTAGCTAATTTCATAGAGGCTCAACTTGAGTCAACACATATTTTTTGTAATAATAATAAGGCAATACAATTGTCCAAGAATCAAGTTTTTCATGCTAGAACTAATAATATTGAACTCAAACATCATTTTGTCAGATACTTAGACAATAATAAACACTTTTTCATTGAGTATGTGAGAAGTTAAGATCAAATTTATTTATTCTCACAAAGGGCTTGCATAAGCAAATTCAAGGATGACTTAAGGAGATGATAGACATTTCACCTCTTGACATCAAAGGGGGAATGTGGTCAATAATAAACACTTTTTAATTGAGTATGTGAGAAATTAAGATCAATTTTTTTATTCTCACATAGGGCTTGCATAAGCATATTCGTGGAACACTTAAGGAGATGATAGGTATTTCAATATGATGCCAATGCCACCACTTGATAGTTGATGTTATATTTAGTTTATTTGGTGTTTTATTAATTTAGTAAGGTTATTTAATTTATTTATGTCCTAGCTTAATTATTTTGTAAATTTTAAATATTTTTTGTGAACTTCTTAAAAATAGCTATAAGTGTCAGTTAGAGTGTAGTTCACTAAATGTGTACTTAACTAAGCTTGAATTCTTATCCATTCATCTCCAAGATGTTGGGTACACTTTTTAGAGTTGAGTTAACTAAAATTAATCTTATTTTAATCAATTTCATATTTTATAGGGATTTGAGGTACCTAGCTTGTCTAGTGTGCACCCGTTGTTTACTTGCTAAAAAAGGCTTCATTCATATTGACCTTATCTTATCAATTAGTCAAACTTGTTTTTATTAAGTCAACTTTCAGTTATATTAGATTCTATTTTTAGGATTCTATTTTTAAATTACTTAGTGGTTAAGTAAGGTCTTAATTTAAATTTTACTTTATGCTTTTTTAACATAACTTGTCATGCAAGTTATTTTGTAATAGGTTTGTTTTAGCATTAATTATTAATAAAATATTATGCACAAGTGTGGTGTATTAGTTATTGGAAAATATTTTTGCATATTGGTATCTCTAAATTTTTATTGTAGGTATTCATAAAAAGAAAACCAACAAGCTTAAGTATTCTAATTTGAAGTAATTTAGTTCTTATTTAGTCATCAATCACACAAACAACACTACCAAATTAATAACTAGTAATCCTAGGACATATTAGATGATATATAAATTCATTTTTAAATCAAATTAGTGATTATTTTCACTCCCTCCATACATTAAAAACTTTTAGAACTCACTTGAGGTAAAACAAGAGATAACCGAGAACCCCATTGATATAAATAAAATTGTCAAGAAAAATGAGTGTGCAAAGAAGCATGCACACCCTAGAAAATAACATGCACATAATGAAAAATACATTTCATATACCATTCATTACATTTAAAAATAATATTTACATATAATTCACATCCCTTGTGTATATGTTCGCCATCACTATAATGTTTACAATTTTTATGTTCATTCGAGTTTATTATATAGGCTCCAATAAATAATAGGGATACCCCATCTCATTTTAGGATATAAAAGATCAAATATAAGGCATCAGTTTCAAGTTGTGATACTCAAAGTGAAATCCATGGTGGATTATTTTCATGTAACTTAAAACTATCAAGGGAGAAGGTTTTACCAATGTTCACCAAAATGACTCTAAAACAACACCTAAAACACACCAAAAATTTGATATTCACAATGATGTTATTTTACAATAATTGAATCTAATAAAAAATCAAAAGGATCAAAGGGTAGGGAAAAAATTAAGATTCAAATTGCCACTTTTATCTCTTTTATAAATAAAACATTCAATGTGATCTATTGTTTACCAAAACTAGTGTTCACTCAAATTTTAAAAAACACAATTCTAGAGTCTAAGGAATAACTTTATGAGTATATTTCTTAGGCATACTTGACAAGATAATTACTTGAAAAAAATAACATAACACATTCATCTAAAATAATTTAATTGAGCTCATAATTTTCAAATGAAATAATTAGAATAGCATACACTCAATCCAACCAACTCATAACACAACATATAGATCCATAAATGAAAAAATTTAAACTAAAGAAGTATAAAGCATTAATCTAAGTAAGAAAGGAAAGACACAAACTCATAGAACATCCATAGTGATTTCTCAAGCTTATAAATAATCTTCCAAACTTTCTGATTAAATGGTCACAATGCAATGTATTTATAATGAAACTAAGTGGACCCAAAAATAGTTCTAATTATATCTCCATTACAAATAAACTAAAAAAGTAAATAAAAAAAACTAATATCCACCAGAATGACTTTATTAAACATGTTCTTATATCTTTGGATGAGTTTTTCTAGCTTTAGATAAACTTTTTTAGATTTTAATAGAGTTATTTAACTTTCTTAACCCTTTTCACTACATGTGTGTCAAAATCCACAATTCGTTGAATTGTCATTTTTTTGTATCAACCACTTCTTATTTGAATACAAATATTAAATTATCTAGGATTATTTTGAATTCATTTTTACTTAGTAATTCTCCTTTTCCTATGTACTTGTGGAAATTTTGGTGCTTCTTGATAAAAAATTTGATCACCACCTGTAGATTCTACATGTTTTGTTATTTTACTATGCATTACGTATAATTCACCCCTCAACTTAGTGAATTAAATTTTGGTGACTTGGAATATGTGTATTAATCATTCTCCAAAATTTATACATTGTAACTTTATTGATTTGTAAACATGTGGCCTTGGACACATCCAACAATCCTAACCATCCACATGCCTTCATCTTGTAGCTTCGAGGTCATGAAGGTCATAGAGTGCCTCACTCAAGTTTGATATTGACTTTAAAATTATCTATGGACATGTTAGATCCT
Organism: Torreya grandis; assembly: GCA_037957365.1. NCBI lineage: Eukaryota > Viridiplantae > Streptophyta > Pinopsida > Cupressales > Taxaceae > Torreya > Torreya grandis. Next base: position 2,536,992 of record JARHVA010001693.1, on the reverse strand, counting down.
AAAATTAGTTTTGATGTTTTATCAGGTCTAAGTTTCTTTCATCCTCACCCCTACCAGGCCACATGAAAAAAATCTTGTACAATGTGTCCTCACTGAGATTTAAGTCTTCCTTCCTCTTTGAATTTATAATGTGTCCACTCATAGTGAAGCACAAACAATATGCCATTGGTTCATAGTAATAGAATCATGAAATCACTCAAGTTTTTTAAATGCCTTTGTTTAAAGTCCACATATCCATTAGACTTCATATTTTGCTGTATATTTTTGTTTGCATCCATAAATTTTACTACTCAATGAATAACTATACCGTAATTATATTCAAAACATATTAATAAAGTACACATGTAGCATTTAAAAATAATTTGTGATATAAATAAGACACATGGTGGTTATAATGTAGTCTTGGGGTATCTCTTAGTTTTTAAAAAGTTCACCTCAAAGTTTGTCGATGTGTTGATTATCTATTTCCACTTTATATCACTTCACATTTGCACCCCTTTTCCATACACACTAAGTAATCATCTCAAAATCAAATTCAAGTTTTTTAATAAATCACACACATTAATGAAATATGCAACATCAAAATAGAACATGTGGCAATCATCATGAAGCCATGAGGTCATAACATCATGAAATTTTACTTTTATTACTAATGTGGCGTCAATGAGCTTCATGTTCCATTAAAATTTCAAATACTCTTTATATTTTAATTTGTCTACTTGTTCCTACACATAATGCACAAACATAACCATGATCATAACCCTAAAATTAATAAAGCACACAAAATGGTTTCAAATAAATCATGAAAACAAAGTGAATACATGTGGCGATCATAATGTAATTACAGGGTTAAACATCATGTAGCTCTCAAAACATAACTTTACTCATTGAAATGAAAAGAGACCTCATCGAATGTGTTCATTTATGAAATTTATTTTAAAATACATCTCATTCCACTCGATATAATAGTCACAAGGGGCATAAAGTGTGATATTTTAAACTTTAAATAAATGTATATGGTATGGAGAATAAATTATGAACTAAGACTTTGTTATGTGAATTTGACCATCAAAAAACTTAATGTTTTGTAATAATTATTTCATAGGTTTATTGTGTGGCCAATTATTTTGATCTAACCAAGACCAATATAGATAAAATGGGGGTATATATTTCTCAAAATAAGTGGGGAAGTGTTGGTCACAACAAATGGTGTCTTTGCAAGGAAAACACTATTCAATGTTTAGAATTTAGAATTTTTTGGTTTTATTTTGAATGAAAAATAGCTAATCATGTAAGACAAATTTATATTTTCATCCAAGGTTTGAATGTTTGTTTCAAATTCATCACATAACATATTAGGTCTATTACATTTTAAAAATTCATAGTATGTGAAGTGATTCAATTACCTTACCTTTGAGACTTTAATATGGCACAAGATAAATTACCTAGTCAGAGATTTTTGATGGGTATTGTTTTATTTTATTTTCATTGTTTAATTGAATTGATTGGGGGAAAAGGTTGGGTATTTCTCTATTTCCACATAATATTCCATGGCCTCAATAAATTGAACCTTGGATTCACTCTAGGCTTTGGTCCATTGTCAATTGAGCATCTATAGCCTTGATAGAGGCTACCCAAATCACCTTTTTTTAGGATAAAACTTTGAATTCTATTTAATTAATTCATATTATCCTCCTATTACTTCCTTTTTATTTTTTTATTTTTCAACATTTTCACAATGATTTCATTTATAGTCAATTCAAATTGACTACAACATTTATGGATTTAGTTGGACAATGTGGATACAGTTAAATTTTACAAGTGAATCCCTAGGGATGGATGTCAAAAATAATGCTCTCAATTTTTACATTTATACCTTCATCTAGGATTATTAAACTATTATCAAATCAAAGAAAACTAATCTAGGAAAACATGAATGCAAAACTAAATCTATGAAAGTAAAACAAAAAATAAACCAGTTAATATAAGGAACTTGAACCTAAACCTTTACTATAGATAACACAAAGAATTAGAGAGAGAAGGTAATTCTATAACTTCAATGAGAATTATTATAATACAAGAGATGGAACTAACAAATTGATCCTCGAGGAACTACTAGTAGGAGTAACATAAAGAATACGAATAAAATGGGAGGAAAAAAACCTCCAAGAGAATATAAGTATCCAGGTATCCAAAATTCACATGTCCATATATTTGATGCTACAAATTCATTGAGTTTTAATCCTTAAAAATAGGTGTCTAATTTTACTTATGAACAAGTTAAAGTTAGAAATTTCTATAGGAAAATAAAGGAAATTTTTGGGAAGCCTTTGATACTTGACTCATACTCATCCCAATATTTAATTTTCTATGAACTTGGTATCATTTTATCAGGACCCACATGAAATTCATTAATAAGATGAAAAACACATTCTAATGTATCTTCAAAACTCTAATAACTATGGGATTGAGTACAAGTGAAGCGAAAAAGCCTCAATTTATAGTTACACTTTTGGTGGGAAAACAATAGTTTTTAGCTACATGAAGAGTGACTACGAAAGAAATCCATATGATTGCAATTCAACCACATGATACATTAATCAAATTGGGGCAAGTCCTATGATTTGGTCCTATAAAAAGTAGACTATAATTATTTTATCTACTATAGAAGTTAAGTATAGAGTATTTGTCATTGTCATCCATTAGTTAGTTTAGAGTTGATGCTTACTTTCTAAATTTAGATTTCTACAAACCCAACCCACACTACTTTAGTGTGATAATCAAAGTGTTATCCACATTTCTCATAACCCAGTGTAACACTAATTAAAAAATCACATTAATATCCACATGCATAATATTTATTAACTCATACAAAACAAGGGCATTGATTTTAATTTTTTCTGAATAAATGACTAGGTTTTAGACATCTTCAAGAAACCCTTGTTTGAGGCTTGATTTATTTAGATTATGTAAATTTTGGGAATTGAGGAAGTTTTTGTTAAGAGGGGAATGTTTAGTTACTCCTCCATACTTCCCTTTATCAAATTAAATATTAATGGGTAATGTTAGTGTATCTAATTACTCATATGCTATTGTATGGTTTTAAGATGCACTTGTACTATTTTTTTTGTAATTCATGTGTAGGCACTACTTGATGCATACTTATTCACAACTTATTATTATAAAAGTGTTAGGACACTTCATCCTAACCATCATTTGTACTTTATTTCCTTAATAAAAGGCTATAGATGCATATGCTTTGTAAGACGTCCCTTGAGCCCATTCTAATAATCCCACATTCATATGGAGTAGTAGTTAGCAAGTGTTGAGTTAGTATAAATAAGAGTCTAAACTTTTTTAAAATCACCCATGAATTATAGTAAATATAGCTTGTTCAAATAAGGATGCCCCATTTAAGAGGCCAGTAATGCTTTTAATGTGATTATGCTTTATTTTCAATATAATCACTCAATTTCTATTATTTTGTGATTAAATTTCACATGTTTGTTGTCTAGTTCTAATTTGTTTCGAGAAGGATCATATCATCTCATATCAGAATACTATTTAGGGCCATTTTTTTGTTTCAATAGATTTAGTAAGTTAGGGATATTTATTTCTATGCATCGTATGCTATCACCTTGCCATTATAGGAAATTAGTGGTCATAAAGTGGCAACAGAGAGGTGGCACTAATATTTCACCCTCAAATGTCATCGCTAGGAGCTAAGTTTTACAATTAATCATTGTTACTAGATGAGTTTTAAAATTTATACCTATGTTGAGATCTACATTTTTTTTGCCAAGATGTTTTCATCACTATGAGTTGAGTTTTCAAATATGCCTATCCACATTGACATTTTTTTGTGCAAGCTCCCCAAAACACCATGTATCTGTCATTTGATCCTGTTGCAATGTTTGGAATAATAATTTGTTTCATCAATGGTGTATTATGTCATCAACATCAAGATATGATAAGGAATTTAATTTTTAATTTGAATGATCAAAGTTTTATTTTTATAAAATATAAATTTTGATCTAGTTTGGCCATACTGCCACTGATCTCACTATAATTATTTATTATATTTTGATCTAGTTTTGTCCATACTGCCAATCAATCACACTATAATTATTTATTATACTCCGATCTAGTTTGGTCCATATTACAAACCAATCACACTATAAATATTTATTATATTCTAATTTCATTTTTCCATACTGATAACCAATCACACTATAATTGTTTATTATATTTCAATTTAATTTTGGCCATATTGCAAACTAATCACATTTTAATTATAATTGTTGTTTTAAAAAAGTATATAAAACTTTTTCAGCACCCATAAGATGAATACACCATTCTTATTTTCTGGCCACACTGATCATTTTAAGGGCTATTTTAAAATTTTCAAAAAAAATCCAAAATTTCCCATACAAAAATATTTATGCTTGTAGTCTCAAAGAATATGTTTCAAAAAATTTCACCTATGTGGAAATTACACTATTTTTATCATATTTTCAAGCCCATCAATTTAACCTAAAACTTCACTCAATATTTTCTATAACCTCTAGATCTTTTTTTATATGGTTGTTACTTGTGCTAAGATCCACACAATGGCACATGACATTACTGAACTCTAGATTGGATTTGAATCTCAACTTTCTAAACTGCATGATCTCATCCTTGGTCTCAATGCTAAAAATTTATCAACCAAAACTAATAGGGATCATCAATCTGATGGTATTTCTTCCTCGAGATCACCACCATGTAGCCCTCAATTAGATTTTACAAAATTTGATGGTACTGAGCAAACTAACTAGATTTACCATGTCAAGTAGTATTTTATTTTGCATCCCACTATGGGGGAAGAAAAGGTACCAATTAATTCATTCCACTTAGAGAATAAATATTTCTAGTGGTACCAATGGTACCACAAGTCCAATCCATAACCAAATTGGGTTCATTTTTCAAGCTTTTGCTAGTACATTTCAAGCCTAGTGCCTATGATGATTCACAGGTACCTTTCCTTTTTTTTTCAAACTAACATCATTTAGGAATATCAAACAAAATTTTAAAAACTTTCCAATCATATTGAAGGCCTCTCTAATTATTTTTTCAAAATTTACTTCATTATCAGACTCAAGGATGTGCTTCGAGTCAAGTTTAAAATGTTCCAACCTCACAGCATGATGGAAGCCTTAGGCTTAGCCCAGCTCTTAGAATAAAAAATCACATGCAACATCATAATTCCATTTGGGTACCCTCCAAACCATATTTATTCCAACATCCCAACACACAAACCCCTCTCAAGGCAATACCCATTAAACATCCCATCAAGGTAGAACTATGCACTCATGTGACAAGAGGTTATGCTACAATTATGATGAAAATGGGTTAGTAGCCAAAATGCATAAAATATGTTTCAAAGGAAAACATGGTGGCCAATGTTCTCTCTTACCAATTTGAAGAACATGCAAGACTGTATGTTGTATCTAGTCTTATTTTCACATGGATATATGATGTTCAATAGGAGTGGCATCATGACAACCCCATTGAATATATCATTCTCCAACTATATATTGATTCTACTACTAAACTTAACTATAATTATGATGGCCAAACATTATGATATAAAGTTAGCATTGTATTTGTCTTGTGCTCTAATTTTAAATAGACTATTTTTTAATAGTTTAGTGCCTAACCTTAAATAAGTCATTCAAGTTTTTTGAAAACCTACTAACGTGTCCACCATAATTTATTTTAGCCTAAAATTAAGAAGGATATCAATAATTTTGTTGTAGAATGTGATATATCCCAATGTCATAAAGGGGAAAAAATTGCATCCCTTCGTTTACTCCAACCACTACCCATTTCATAACACATTTGGAATGACATTTCAATGGATTTGATCGAGGACCTTCCCAAATCAGGAGGCAAATCTATCATTATTGTGATGGTGGGTCACCTTTCTAAATATGCCAATTTTTATGCTTTATCCCACCCATACACTACTTCAACCAAAGCCTATATATTTCTTGATCAAATATTCTGGCTTCAGGGCATTTCCACCTCTATTGTATTAGATATGAGTCAGCCTTCACTAGTCATTTTTGGTAGGAAATTTTCAAACTCCTCGATACACATATGAAAATGAGTTTGGGATATTTTCCATAGTCTAATGAACAAACATAAATTATAAATAAATTACTCAATATATATCCTTTATTTTTCCATAGATAAACAACATCAATGTGTAAAATGGTTACCATTTGTTGAATGGTGGTATAATACCTCCTACCACAAGGCCAATAAGATAACCCTATATAAAACTATCTATGATAAAAATCCACCATCTCTTCTCTCATATATACTATGCAGCTCTCAGGTGTAGGATCTAGATACTAATCTCAAAGCATGTGAAAATATACTTCACCTCCTTAAGGATAATCTCCACTTGGCATAAAATCACATGAAGTAGTAGGCATAATAGCACTACTTTGAATGATCTTTTTAACTTTGAGATATTGTTTTCCTTTACCTAAAACCTTATAAATAGTCCTCCCTAAATTTGAAATACCACCAAAAACTAGCTCTTGAATTCTATGGGACATATAAAATTTTCCAATAGATTGGCCCCATCACCTACAAGTTGGAACTTCTACCTTCATCATGTGTGCACCCCATTTTTCATGTATTTTGATTAAATAAGGTTATTATCCATAATTTCATCACCTAGATAGTGCTTGCATAACTTGATGCAGAGGGGTCTATCCTTTTATAACCTTTAGCTCTACTTGATAGGTGCTCTCGTAAGATCTGCAATTGGGTCATCAATGAAGTTCTAGTATAATGGGAAGGGACACAACTAGAAGATACTACCTAGCAACCTCTTCTTCAAATCCACTAGTAGTTTCCTCATATTTATCTTTGAGGGCAAATATTTTAAGTGGGAGGCCATGTTAGGATCCTTTATCCTAGCTATTGTTTGTTCTTTATTTCCTTAATAAAAGGCTACAGACACATATGCTTTATAAGATGTCCCTTAAGCCCATTATAATAATCACACATGCATGTGGATTAGTAGTTAGCTAGTGTTGAGTTAGTATAAATAAGAGTCTAGACTTGTTATAAAACACCAATGAATTATATTAAATTGAGCTTGCTTACAAGATTATTAAATTAAGTAAATGCATAATTGACTTCTGTTAATAATAGTTTTATCTTATTTATTTTATAACTACTCTCCAAACTCCAAACCCTAACCCTAGCCTCCTCTCTTATCCATATAAGTACATACAAGGCTAGTGAGTGAGGCATGTTATGGATGAAAGTTACTATTACAATGGCATATTTAGTCCAGTGTTCTTAATCAAATGAGGTAGCTATGTTACTTAGATGAATTTGTGTTTCTTTATTTCTAAGCTTTCATAGATTTATTATGCAGGTATTTTGAATATTTGTTTTATGATAACTAACATGATTCTAGAGAGTATCTGGATAACTTAAAACTTTCCACCTCTCTTGGACACTTCAAATATTTTTGAAAAAATTCGGGTCACAGACTTAAATCTTAAGTATTTGATGCATTCCCTATTTATCAAGTCATAATTTTTATGGTAAAAATTTACATGAAATCAATAAATTGTCCTATATCAAGTGGACAAGGTAGGGAATTTGGTCACCAAGGAAAGTGGCTCCTATGAACTAGATTTAGTTTAAAAAAATCACATTTGGTTTGAGACATTTATGATATGGATCTCATTGCTTCTTAAGGGAGATCAATCATCTAAATAGTGACTTGTTCCCACTGCATATAGTTCCCAGTTAATTTTAGAAAATTTTAATATTTGGTAATTTTTTAGAAACTATAAATGGTAGTTTTGGAGGCATTTAGAGTGTTTTTGGAGCTTGTAAAGACCTTGTCCAAAAGCTAAAGTAATAATATGATTTTATATCATGATTCAATTTTTTTTAAATACAAACACTTTTAAAATTGGAGCACACTAAGAGAGGTTATGACCCTGATAAGATGGTTGGTCCATGTGATTATTATTATAAATTTCTATCCTATTAGATTTATTATTATTATTTTCTATTCTCACACCTATTTATATTGAATGACTATTATTAACTTTGTTTATATTTAAACCAGTTTACTATTCTTAATTTTGTTTAGCTATAAAATAAGGTGTTTACCTCTTTATAATTCAAAGTGGATATCATGTATGTATCATACAAAAAATATTTTCTCTTTATATATTCCCATCCTAGTAGATGTATTATTATTAGGAGTTTTTATATTCTCACACCTATTTATGTTGAATGACTATTACTAACTTTATTTATCTTTAAACCAGTTTACTATTCTTAATTTTGTTTAGTTATAAAATAAGGTGCTTACCTCTTTATAATTTAAAGTGGATAGCATGCATGTATTATACAAAAACTGTTTTCTCTTTATAAATTCTTAATATTTTAATATAAAACTTTATTATTTATTTTTATAATTTATTCCAATTCAATAGAGAATAGTTTACTTAGTATGACCCATAAATTCTTAACAATTAATGTATTTTCCTCTACTTTTAATCCTATTCTTTACCTAGATTATGTAACACTTTACATAGTTGACTTAAAAAAATTTTACCAATTTTAATATAGATAGGCACAACATAATAAACTAGAAGCCATTCCATGCATATTCAAAGTAAGATTTATATATATTTATAAAATGCCTTCACATGTTCTTATGCACTTTAGCCTTAGTGGATAGTTTGCACCTCTTTCTTAGAGTGTTGGAAATGAAGATAGACTTGTGAATATAAAAAATAGTAAGAGAACAAAATGATGAAGGGGAATGATATAGGATAAATGTATTCAAATGGGAATGAAAAGTTGAAAAAGGAGAAATGTATTTAAAAAGATATTTTTATGTGAGATATTTTTTAAATGATTTTTTTTGTTTTTGAGATAGATTAAAGGTGAGTATTTTTTATTTTAAAAAGTATGTTACAAGATTGAATCTTCAAGAGGTTGGGTATGTAGTGATCATATATACTATAAATTACTTTGCACATAAATAGAGAGCTTAACATTGTGGACCTTAAAAGGGATATTTATTTCCTTTTTTCCAATCCCATTCACCAAACTTACACATATCATTTGAATTCAACCCCTAATTTATTAAACATTAAAATAAAGTATTTTTTAATTAAAAATACATATCATCATATCTATTAATAAAAAAAAGTAAAGAAGTAAAAAGTAGCAGATTGATATTTACTAACCAGAAGGAACAACAAAAATTCATTTGAATTTTTTAATTATGTTTGCCTACAAGTTGTAACTTCCACCTTTATCATGTGTGCACCCCATTTTTCATGTCTTTTTTATAATAAGGTTCTTGGCCATAATGTCACGACCTAGACAATGCTTCCAATACTTGATGCAGAAGGGTCTATCTACTCGACATGCACTATTGTAAGCTCCTTAATTAGATCATCACTAAAGTTATAGTTAAATGGAAATGGATGCAACTATAAGATGCTACCTAGGAACCTCTTCTTCAAATATAATAGTAGTTTCCTCATCTTCAGCTTTGAGAGCAAGGATTTTAAGTGAGATGGCATATTAGGATCCTTTATCCTGACCATCATTTGTATTTTAATTCCTTAGTAAGATGTTCTTTGATCTCATTGTAATAATCCCACATTCATGTGGATTAATAGTTATCTAGTGTTGAGTTAGTATAAATAAGAGTCTAGACTTGTATAAAACACCCATGAATTATATTAGATTGTGTTTGCTCAAAAGATTATCAAATTAGAAGTAAATGCTTAATTGACTTCTGCTAATAATAGTTGTCTTATTTTTTTTGTAGTTCTACTCTCTATAACCCAAACTCTAACCCTAGCCTCCTTTCTTATCTATATAAGAACATAGAGGGCTAGTGGTTGAGGCATGTTATGCATACGAGTTACTATTATAATGGTATATTTAGGCCAGTTCTCTTAATCAAATGAGGTAGCTATGGTACTTAGACAAATTTGTGTTGCTTTAGAAAATAAATTTATGTTTCTTTATTTCTTAGCTTTCATAGATTTTTTATGCGAGTATTTGAATATTTATCTTATGGCAGCCAATGTGATTTTAGAGTGTATCTAGACAATTTAATACTTTCCACCTCTCTTGGACACTTCAGATATTGTTAAAAAAAAATTAGATCACAAATTTAAATCTGAAGTATATGACAACATTCACTATTTATCAAGTCATAAATTTTGTGGTAAAAATTTACTTGAAATCAATAAATTATCCTATATTGAGTGTACAAGGTAGTGAATTTGGTCATCACGAAAAGTGGTTCCCTATGAGCTATATTTAATTTTAAAAAAAACACATTTGGTTTGATGTATTTATGATATGGATCTCATTGCTTCTTAAAGGAGATGAATGATATAAATAGTGACTTGTTCCCACTATATATAGCTCCCATTTAATTTTAGAAAATTGTAATTTTTTAGAAAATTTTAGCAATGATAAATGGTAGTTTTACAGGGCTTTAGAGTGTTTTTGGAGCTTGTAAAGACCTTGTCTAAAATCTAAAGCAATATAATATTGATTTATATCACGATTCAATTTTTTAAAATGTAAACAATTTTGAAATTGGAGCACACTAATAAAAGTTATGAGCCTTACAAAATAGTCACTCCATATAGTTATTATTATCAATTTTTATCTTAGTGGATGTATTATTATTAAAACGTTTTCTATTGGCATACCTATTTATGTTGAAAGACTATTATTAAATTTATTTATTTTTAAATTAGTTTACTATTCTTAATTTTATTTAGTTATAAAATAAAACGTTTACCCATTATAATTTAGAGTAAATAACATGTATGTATTATACATAGATTGTTTTCTCTTTAAAAATTCTTAATATCTTACAACAAAACTTTATTATTTATTTTTATAATATATTTCAATTTAATGGAGAATAGATTTTTTTATTACGACCCATAAATTCGTAATGATTAGTGTATTTCCTCTGCATTTTGCATAGTTTATCTAACATATAGATCGGCATAAATTAATAAATTATAAGGCATTCCATGCATATTCGAATTAAGATTTATATATATTTATAAAATGCCTTCAAATTTATAGTTTCCGTTGATCCTTTGCAGCTCTTTGTTAGAGCATGGGAGATAAAGGTAGACTTGTGAATATAAAAAATGATAAGTGGAAAAAATGATGAAGGGGAATGAAAAGTTGAAAAAAAAGGAGAAATGCATTTGAAAAGATATTTTTATGTCATATTATTTAAGTGATTTTTGTAGTTTATTTTTTTCTAAATAGATTAATAGTGAATATTTATTATTTTAAAAAGTAGGTTATAAGTTTGAATCTTTAAGAATTAGAATTTGTAGTGATTTTATATATTATGTTATTTTAAAAAGCAAGTTACAAGTTTGAATCTTCAAAAGGTAGGGTATGTGGTGATCTTATATATTATAAATTACTTTGTATGGAAATAAAGAGTAATAATGTGGATGTTAAAAAGATATTTCTTTACTTCTTTGTAATCCCACTTACCAGGACTTCCAATTTATTAAAGATTTTTTTTTCGATGAATCGGTATTTTTTAGCTAAGCACTGAGTAGTGAGGGGTATCCATTCTGCCAAAGTCGCTCAGTTCACGATCCTGACCTCATCCGTTTTCATATGTCAAATTTTGCTAGCAACAAGAATTAATCCCTGATGAACTCTTTGTAAACCAAACAACTTCACCAATGAAACCAACAACCATTCACATTTATTAAAAATTTAAATAAACTAATTTTTATTAAAAACACATATCATCATATTTATTAATAAAAAAGTAAATAAATAAAAAGTGACGAGTTGATATTTACTAGCTAGAAGGAACGACATAGATTCAATACAAAAAAGATTCATTTGAATTTTTTTATAACGTTCTCCCATGAACATGCAAGACAAATATGAAACATCTATAATGGATACCATGCAAAAAGCTTTAAAGCTTTCTCTTGAAGATTAGACATACGATGGTGTTTATATTGGCGATGGAGTTGTAGTGGATGGTTCACACTTGAGAGGAAATAGAACATTAACATACGTCTAGTGCTACTACAGGAAATGGCATAGCAAAAGGATACATATTTAGATGAAAGGCTGGTGGCAAGACAGTTTGAATGCATAGCAAAAGGATACATATTTAGATGAAAGGCTAGTGGCAATAGTTGAGATTTAAAAAGATCAAAACTCTAAATAATAAAAAATAAAAAATTTAGATATAAATGGTGTAGGCATCATAAGGAGGATGTAAAATGGTATAGGTATCATAAGGAGGATGTAAAAAGTTTTTTTGGAGTTTCAACACTTACAAGATTTACTTAATTATTGGGGTAGTGTTTGGAAATAATTTAAATAGTTGATATATTATATTTTTGATTTTAATCAAAATAAAATAGTTGGCTATCGATTTGTCATATATGTATATATTTAAGCATTTTGGTAACACTAGCAACTACAAAATAGATAGTCATAGGTTTAAGTTGACAATAAACATTTTGAAACAAAATTTATGTGAAAGTGAGTGTTCATTACACTATGAGCAAAATCCTGCCAAACATCCCACCCTTAGATTCTCCTCCACTAATACCATAGTGGTGGGAGAGTCATTCTCATAACTAATTCTCTACCATTCTTCCTCAACAGAGAGGATGGAATCTACTTACTCGTGATAAGACTGATATTAGGCCTTTAAGATGAGAATCTCTAAAATATAATGTTGTGGATGAGGGTGTAATAGTTTTTCCTCTACCTAAATAGGAACTGCTTATACCTTTAACTAAATATGATGGTTTGGATGAATAAATGACACTCTATCAAAAGAACCCTACACTTAAAACAATCCCTTTTTCATGGTGATCCACCTCCTCCTCCAAATAATACAGCTTCTACTTAATTAAACTTTGTAATATTTTGAACCTTTTTAAATTTATAAATATATTCTAAGAATCGAAGGCCATAGAAACTTTTTGAAAGCAAATCCTCCAAAGTACTAGTTTTAGGGTCATCAATAATGGTTTCTTACTAGTTTTAGGGTCATAGCTCCCAAGTTGTGTAAAGGGCACCGGCCAACCATTGAGGGAAGAAAATACGCTAAGAATACACAAATATTGATGAATAAATGGAGACACAAATCCACATCTTTTTCTTGGGGTAAATCATATGCAAGCCAATAAACTGATTAATTTTCTTGCATGATTGTCCAAGCTTTCCAATCCTTCAAGATATAGTGGTGCTTCATTTTCCTGCTCACTTTACTATTTGTTTATCAAAGGATATCACTACCAATATAGTAGGATATATATAAATTGATTGGTCCTTATTGGCCTTTAGAACAAGGTATGTATCAAAGGTAACTATTATAACACAACCATTGGTTACGTTTCATATTGAGCCATATGTGGAATTAAGTTCTAATCTGAATTGACCATCAATGATCAAAAAGAGCACATTATAGATGATGGATCATCTTCTAAACTTGAAGGTATATTTGACATATTTCCTCAATGATTATGGTACTAACACATATAAACATGATCCATATGTCTTCATGGAAGAGATTGATTTGGGAGTATATTACTTACATGAGGAATAAATACTAATACCTTCACTCACCAAGGAAGAAAGTAAGAGTGATGGAATGTGGAAGATGTTCTTTGATGGTTCAAGGAGTAATATTAGTGTAGGATTTGGTGCTATTTTGGTTTATCCATCCAAAAAACAATATTACTCTTCATATAAGTTCCATTTTAGCTGTACCTACAATGTCACCAAGTATGAAGGTTTTATTCATGGTTTTCAATGGACAAGGAGGAAAGGGATCAAGAATCTGCAAGGATATGGAGATAGTGAACTAATTATGACCCAAATTAGGAATGTGAGTGCTACCATACCCTTTTCTTATGTATTATACACATAGGGTATGGGTTTTACATGAATACTTAAATGCATTCAACATACAATACATCCCAAAATAGCAAAATAATCATGATGATAGGTTAACTACTATAGGGGCACCATTTGATACACCTACTCCTATAAAAGAGGAAGGGAAATAATCTCACATAAAGGTCATTGTAATTCCTTACATTCTTTATAATGAGGTATCTTGTAAGGTTTTTTATAGTGACAAACATATTATACATTTCCTATAAAATGAAGATGAGTTCTCTTCAAGAAATTAGAAAAGACTCCATCATCAGTTTGAGAATTAGATTATACAACTAAGGACAAAAAAGATACATAAAGGTTTGGTAATTTTAGAGAGTATATTTAAATAATATTAACAAATTAAAAAAGAGAAGGTGATCATGTATACAAAAGAGGAGAACTATGAAATAGTATTAGTATTCAAAGACAAGCTCCTCAAACTAGGTAAGGTATGTTCCAATAATAAAAACAAGCATTCATTGATTTGTGTAGAGAGTTCCATGATATATTTTATTGGGAATATAAAGATATAAAATGGTTTAATCCTATTCTATCCTATCATACCATTGAGTTATAACCTGGAGTTAAACTAGTTAAGAAAAAATAAAGGCCTATTGATGCCAATGTTGAACAATTCATGAGAATGGAACTCACCAAGCTCCTTGAATCTAGTATAATCTTCCCTATCAAGCACTAAAATTGGGTAGATAACCTTATGATTGTTAGGAATATTAATGGGGAAATAAGACTTTGTGTGGAATTTATAGATCTTAATAGGGTGTTACTCAAAGACCATTACCCCTTACCCCCTATGGAGCAGATTTTGCAAGTTGTTTCAAGTTCCTAATGCTTCTCACTCCTAGATGGATATTATGTTTATAATAATATTTTGGTGAATGATGATGATCAATTCAAGAAAAAATTTACTAAAAAATGGGGGACTTTTGATTATAGGATGATTCCCTTTGGATTTTCAAATTATGGTGCCACCTTTCAAAGGGAAATGGACATGTCTTTCAAAGGTCAAATCAATGAGATGTTATTAGTGTATCTAGATGATATAACCATGTTCTATAAGGATGTAAATGAGCACATGAAACACATAAGGTAAGTGTTTGAAACATACAGGTATTATGAGTTATCTCTTAACCCAAAAAAGTGCATTTTTGTTGTCCATGAAGGTAAGCTTCTAGGACACATTATTTCCAAGGATGGCCTAGCCATTGACCCTAAAAGGATAGAGGATATTATAGGCATATCATTTACCCTACACAAGAAAAGAATCCAAAATTTATTAGGTAAGATAAAATTTGTGAGGATATTCATACTTGGTTATTCATTTTTGGTGAAGCCTATCATAAACATGCTCAAGAAGAATCAATTTTCATTTGGACTAGAGAGGGTAATAATAGTTTTTAAGACATTAAGTGAGAAATCACACAATATCCCACTCTTTTAAACCTTTATTTTTCTATATATTTCATGTTATATTCATTTTCTAACATTGATATTATCTCAGTTATGCTTATGCAAAAGAATGATGAGCGTGTTAAACAACCAATTGCATTGTTTAGTCAAGTTTTGGAGGATTATGAAGTCAAGTATACATTTATGGAGAAACAAGTATTTGTTTTTGTAATAGTACTAAATAAATTTAGACATATGGTTTCAAATAATATGATCCACATTATGGTTTCTCATCCTATAACTAAGGAATTAATTTTGAGCAAAGACCTCAATTAAAGAGGGCAGGGTGGATTACAAAGGTAATGGAATATGATGTTGATGTCAAGGTGACCAAGTTGGTAAGAGGTAAGGGTCTTTCTGAACTCTTGGATTCATACCTCCATGAACTAAAAGAAGAAGCTTTGGTCAATAAATATTTCCCTCAACCAGCAGATCCCACACCTATACAAAGTTGGACATAAGACATCAATAGATTCATCCAAAGTGGTGAGTGTCCTAATGGGTTGAACAGATCCAAAATAAGGTATTTTAGATTGCAAGCTATTACTTATTATCTTATATATGATTGAATTTTTAGAAGAGATTCACATGGTGTATTATTGAGATGCATTCAAAAGGACCAGTTTGGATTGTTGCTTGAAACATTTCATGATGGAATAGTAGGACATCATTTCTCTCCAAAAACCATAGATACAAAGATCATGAGGGAAGGATAGTATTGGCCTAGCCTCTTCAAAGACTATTATTATTGGGTAAGAAGGTATATACAATGTGATTTTTGGTAGGTAAATAAAAACTTACAACTCTCCCTTTGAGACCTATTCAATTAAATCAACCCTTTATGTAATGTGGTCTTAACTTCATTAGTATTATAAATCCTCCATCAAGTACTGGCCACAAGTGGATCCTCATAGAAAATGATTAATTTATAAGGTGGGTTAAGGAAGTTACATTGAAGGAAGCCAATAAGAGTTCTATCTTGGAGTTCTATGAAAGAATTAATATAAGGTTTGGAACTCCTTATACCATCATTTTAGATATTGATGTTTGTGGCGCTGACAAAAGAAAGAACAATACCCTGGATGAGGGCCTTCCCTGGGAGCCAATTCACCCATTTTTTTAATGTGGTCTTTAAATCCAGTACAACCAGAACAATACCTACGTATAGACATAGTAATGTTATTATACAAGCCAATAGATTAATCTTGGATTCCTGCCATGGAGATGGTGGTGTAAGTGGAGGTGGTGGAAGTGGAGGTGAAGTCATTGCCATTAATGGTGGTAAACAATATTGAGCGGGAGCTCGTCTGATACTGTAGGTCTATACTAACCCTTTTTAATCATGGGCCTCTGCCATTTCAAGCTTACACTCCATACATTCCATCCAAAGAAACTGCGTGGAATCTTTGGCTTTGTGTACATTACATGAATCATCATTTTGAACTTAACATAGCCAATTACTGCCACCTTAAACCATGGCTCGTGTCTTAGGAGATGTACAAAATGTCCATAATAGATACGAGTGAGGAGCCCATGGGGTTTCAAGTTACTAGTGTGTATATCTCTGCCAAATATTTTTTTCTAATCTTTTTTAAGGAACCATCATAAGTGAAATCTTTTATTTTTAAGTAAAGTTATTCATTCCTTTCGAATATCCTAATGATTATGTCTACATGGTCTCATAATTTTAAGGTCTCTAAATAGACATTTTTTAAGGTGCTTATTTGGGTTGAGTTGTCAAGTATACCAATATTATTATGAGTATTCATCTCTAAGATTTTCAAATCCATAGGGTGTGTGATTTGCCATGAAATGGAAAATTTTAATTATACTTGCCCAAATGAGCACATCTATGTTGAGGTTTATTTGACAAAAGACTTGACAGAGTCTATCCAATTCAAGTAGGGATTGAACCCTTTTAGCAAAAGTTCACCTACATTAACTTCCAAATACATGTTTTTGGTGTTAATCACCTGACTATAGGATTTAGAATTGCCCCCTCATGATCTGTTCAAGGCCTTCTGATCTGTATAGATCCTAAATTGAATAATAAATATTGGAAAACAAGGACAACATCCTTCTACAACGCATAGAAATAGGTTCTCGACTCCCTGCAGACTACGATCCCTCAAGTCTAAACTCCATCTTAAGCAAGAAAAATAAAACCTTCCCACATCAAAATCAGCCTACTTCTAGTGACCATACTAGCCAATTTCTAAGAGCCTTTCCATCCACTAACTACCATCATAATTATGATATCCCCCATACCAACTATAAATGGAAACTAGTTCTAGTACCCCTATCTCAAATTCAAACTGTACTTGACCATATCCAACATCTTATTTATCATGTGGACAACCTAGTATCCAACAATAATCTGGGCCCAGAGCCACAACAAATCAAATGGATCAACTATGTCTTGCCATCATCCCTCCAAGGACCATCGTCTATGCAAAAACAAGATACATCCAAATCTAAAAATCATCCAATAGGAATATGCCAAGATCCCTTTTTATCACACAATAAAATCTCATCCACTTCTATTGACCAATTCCAAACTATCATTGGTTCACCCATCTTTGATGAGCCAATCTTTGACAAACCATCACTTGATCAACCACCCATCCTAAGTCAACCCATCTTTGATTGGCCACCCATATTTGACCAATCACTCATTTTTGTCATACCATTATTTAACAAACCCACCTTTGATGATCCCATCTTTTGATCCATCACCCAATCTCCCATCATACATTGAAACCTCCATTACCTAACATCACATGCCTTAAGTGAACAAGGTACTTGTAGAGAACAAACACCAACATCAAAGTGTCTTCCATGTGGACACACCCATCTTAGACAAAAAATCACCATCAATATTCTATCCATTCAAAAATACTTCATTTGTCAAATACAACCTCCTCACAAATGAGGAACTCAATAACAATAATCACTCCCGATTACACAATGACATTATCACAAATTATTTTCAAAGCAAAAAATATCCTATAGCAATTAAAATCCTCAAAATCATGAACTAAAATTGAATAGGCCTTGACCTTCATGATCAAGGATTCATTGAAACCACCCATATCCATGTAGACAAAGGATCCCATGTTATTAGCTACAAACTAGCTGCAAATCAATGTAAAGATGTTAGTGATAATTTTGTGGTTTCTTAGTAATCATCATCCAAAATTAACATAGGATTCATTTATAGTACCTACAAAGACCATGTTGCCACCCATATTCTTATCAATGCCATCCATCCTTTCCACCATCTTGCCATTCAATCTCTCACACATGTTGATTGGGGCCAAAAAAATCATAATATCCATCTATTCTCCCATTCCAATATTCAATCTCCTACACCCTTCAATTGGGACTGACAAAATCACATATTGTCAGCTTTCTTTCACAATAATAAAAAATTTACATAATTCATGATCGGCATTCAATAAAAATAACATAAACAAACATCAGCATATCTAAGGGAACATAAATTATTACTCAATCAAAATGACTCCAATAATCTAAAAAATCAAAGTTCAAAATTAGCGTCCCTTAATGAAAAAGTTTTTGAGGCATTATGGGACATCTAAATCAAAATCAAAGTCCAAAAAATAAAAAATAAAAACCCCTTAGTGAAAACCTCTTTGAGGCACTATCTAACCAAAATCAAAATCAAAATTAGGAAAATGAATAAACCAATCTCCCTCTTACATCAACATAATCATAGGGTGAATCTGCATCATTTTTTGTAAACACCATCAATACAATAGAAAATATCCTAATCACCATAATTATGGCTACTCTCAGTCTCATTCAATGTGAGATTATTAGTCCCAGTCCCCCATCAGATTACAACAGCTCCAACTACCCACAAAATCATTTCATCCCTTCAAACCCTTCACATAACCAACACACATCCTCCATCTAATACACCTTATGTTTCACCCTTCTTGGTAGCAACCTCTATTTAGGGGCTATGATGGTAACTTAATCAATTTAGAAGAAGCCAATCTATAAATTAAAAAAATCATGACAACATCCGTGAAGCGCACACTTGAAGGATCCAATGTTATGATAAAAAAATAAAAAATAAAAATAAAATATAAAGAGAAAATAATTCATCAAACATTGAAAACCATTCTTGTGGAAACTTGGGCAAGTACCATGATGAAAATAAATTTCTAACATCATGTATAAATAACTGATTGTCTACAAGTACCTTTTACTTGCGGGGGATTCTAAATTTTCTTCATAAATTTGACTCCATCTATTTCCCTCCTACCCATCCCTACGCATCTAAAACCATCCTACCATCCTTATAATCCTTATACCCTCCATCCTTATCCTAAACTATCCAACCCCATCTTTATCCATACAAACCTAATCATCCTTCCTTCCTTATCTTCTCAACATTTTCTATCCCTATCATCATAATATCCATCAAATCATTCCCATTTGTTCTTCTTGTTTGACCTTAATAAGGAAGTGGAATAAGTTATGAGCCTTATTTTGGGAAACATATTGGTATATCCTCATCATGATACTTCAATGTTTGGATACTTTAGTTCTTAAACAATGTGGTCCTTGGATATCTTTAATCATCCCTCATCCATCCATATTCATCCTTCATCCTCCTTAATCCCTTCCTCATCATCCCTAAACATCATTCTAGATCTAATCCATCTGCTATAACTTCCATCCCAAGTGTTAGAACTGGTTTCCCCTTTTCTCCTAGCCCTATTTAATATCCCAAAATTTAAAAAAAAAGAAAAATAAATTAAAAAACCTATAAAATCTAAAAATTAAAAAAAACCCTAAAAATCATAAAATCTAAAATCATCATAAAATCTTCCAAATCTAAAAAATGTTATAACATCTAAAAACCCCAAAAATAATATAAATAAAAAAATAAAAAATAATGTAGGAGATGCATTTACTTTTATGTTTTTGTGTGTTCTTGCTTGTTTGTTTATTTTTCTTGTTGAGTTTTGACTCAATCCATATGCATATTACAACAATGTCATCATGGTTTTCCATATCATGGTGCATCCTGTCCTACACTTGTATTGGTGTAAGTCCCTTGGCATACAACAACAATGTCATCATGGTTTTTCCATATCATGATACATCCTGTCACATGTCATAATAAAAATAAGGTTGATCAACCAATCAAAATCATGCACAAAAATGGAAATATTGTTCATGTTCATCATCTACATCCATAATTATGTTACCCCCATTAGCAACATGCATTCATCTCTCAACATCCATTTCTTATAGCTAACTGTCCATATTTAACAATCATCCTCATGACCTAAGTATGCAGACATCAATTTACCACATCTCCTATCTAATCCAATATTATTTCATCCAATACTCATATAATCTCATCCAATCCAATCCAATCTCAACTAATCCATGTCTGATCAATCCAATACAATCCAATTTGATTATAGTAGGAATATCAATTTTTTATCTCTAGGGGCATCCTCATGAACCCATGTTTTTTTTGTCTTCTTCACTCTATGACAAGCCATTACACATCCATGTTGTTCATTAACATGATCATCTCATCCTCAATCCATGAAATTGATTACATCCTTGATTTATTCTTACCAATCTATCAATCAATCAATAATCCATCCAATCCAAGCTTGCAACTTATGCTCCTTGCATATATAATGACTTATGGAAAATCAAGTTGCATCTTTTCAACATGATCAAATCATTCACAATCTAAGCCCACAACATTTTTGGGATATATCATTCCCAAATCCACCCTATTACATATATCATTGTTTGGGGTAAATCAAAGCATGCAATTTATCATTGAGATATATCATTCCCAATCCACCTATCATTTTTTATGGAGACTCCATCAAATCAAATCAAAATGTGCAAGCATCAACTCAAGTGGGTTAATCTCATCCATGAGTTATTCTCATCCTCCAATCTCTATCCATAACATCCTTATTTGTATATGTATTCATCATCATGTTATCTACTCATCACATCCTATGGTATCCCAACCCCTCTTTTTTCCTCACCCACCCCTTCATTTTGACCCCCAATTCATCTATCTTTATAACATCCCTCTTCTCAATTTGAGAGTTAATTTGTGTTTTTTCATCCCTACATTCCCTCTCAAGGGGGCATCATCTCTAACTAATTCATCATCATTATCATCTAACCTTCATCCTCCCAATTTTTTTTTCAACTTCTTATTTCTTTGAAAAGTTTTTGTTCCATCCATCATGTCTTACAATGCCCTTTCAAAGTGGGGGAAAATGTAGAGACCTAAATTTAAAAACTTTGTGTCGATTTTGAATATTCATCCCAAATCCATTCATCTTGTTAACAAAACCCTAATCCTACCTGCCATAATATTCTAATCATGTCATCAACTAACATTTCTATCTTTAAAACTATTCATCCCCCCTCTCCCCCTAATTAATCCATCATTTTCTATTTTGAACCTTTCCAATCCCAAATAAATCACCTCAATCATTTTAATTAATTAACCATTGTTAATTAGCTAAATCATCCATAATAATAAAACCCATGGAATTTGGAAGATCCATATTTTTCATAAATAAATAAATCCAAATATTACCTCATCACCTTTTCACCTCATACCCATGACATTATCCTCTAAATGCCCATGCAATCACACCAAATATAATGCAAGGGGAAAACTATGATGTGCCCATAACTGACCCATCCTCCATCTAACCACCTTCATTTATTCTCCAACTCCCACATTTTGACTCATCCTCCACCATTAATATTGAGTCAAGATCAATGGCTCACAATCATCATGTTATCCTATAAATTGAGAGTTCCCCCTCTCATTTGAACAATTTTGAGGATCATAATGAATTTATACCATTATCAAGCCATCATCTAATCAAACCATCAAGCCATTCAACAAGGGGAAATGGTACTCATAAGCTTTTGTGTGGTCTATTAAGCACCCACATTCATCCAAATCAATGAGAAAATTGACATCAAGAGGATCACCTTTTCTTTTCAATAAGTTAAAGTATTGTTTTTTAATACCCTCTTTGGCCAGTCAAAGGTATTTCAATTGTGTAAATGTTTATCATTTTTTGGCTTTGTTTAATTTGAATTATAACCTTGATTTCTAACCAATTTTTTTAATGTATACGCATGGGTCTATAACCCCCACTTGCTTGGTGGAAGGAAGGATTGAAGATGGAATCATAATACTACCTTCCAAAATTACTTTCTAGGACTCTTCTATTAGATCACGAACTAATTTTCTTTGGATTTGAGAAAACGTAATAAGAAATGGAATTTGAATTCTTCACCTAAAACATAGTTAACCAAGCTTAACAAAATTTGGAATACCAAGCTTAAGCCCATAGTATCTCATTTCCCCTAGTGTCTAGTTTATCAAGGTCATCCTTTTAGGAAACATCTCGAGCACATTAGGATTCCTAACCCTTAATGCCTAGCTTACTCCCAACATGAAACCTTCAAGAACCTTTTTTGGATGTGTTTAATAGCCTATATTACATGGTAGTGGATTCATAGCCTATTTTAACCTTATCACCCAACACTGTTCAATTAGCAAATCGCTATTTTTAGGGAAAATGCTTAGTCGCTTCCATACATTACCTTTACATGGAATTTTCCAAAGCTATCATTCTACTTCAACTATGAAAGTTTATAAATTTAGGTATTTTTAACAATGAAGAGCTTTCTATGTAATTCTTAATTAATGATAAAGTGCTTGTTATCTCTTCAACTATTATACAAATTCAAGCACAGACAAAAAGTTGGCCCCAGAGTTTCAATATTTTTAGGAGCTCCTTAAATACTATGGGAGTGATCACATCATGAGATATGTTCCTCTTGAATAACCCTTGCATGACACTCTTCCACTAAAACCAAGGTTTTGACAAAGTTGTTCCTACAATTGCTTCACCTCCCCTCCTTGATAGGAGGGATGGAGTCCATTACCACAAGGAAAATCCTTTGTTGGCTTATCTTGGTGGACTTTGCTTATGCAATGTGGTGAGCCAGTTGGTATTATGTGTCATTGCCTCCTAGTTGGTGAATTACAGTGTCCTTGGCACCTTCTAAAACCACTTAGGATGGGTGGGTGGCACCCTATTCTCCTTTGACTGAACCCTCTTCTTATGATGTCCAAACCCCTAAGGATGATCCACCCCCACCACCTTTTGATGCACTTTATGCTTATTTTTATCATTTGTTGATACTTTGATATTTATTTTGAGTTGTTATGATTTTATGACAATTTTGTTGTTTTGAACCATTTCTATTTATGAAAATGGAGATCAGATTGTGAATACTAACTGGCCACCTTTTGGTTGTAACCATATATGTATTATATTTTTCTATGATTAATGGATATATTTATGAAATCTAAAAATATTTGTATGTCAGTATCAATGCATCTAAATAGAAGTTGAAGACTAATTATTATCCATTCTAAGTACTCAAGAGAGGTACAAAATATGGATAGGATTTCCCAATTTTTGAAAACCTTGTAAAATAAAGGTGGGGTTTCATTGAAGTAGGGATAAGGGTTCATGATCCGCCCATTTGAAATGACAAGATTCACAATACAAAATTTTTGTGCATCATCACTGACACATCTAAATGTAAATTGAATAATTTAATTATTAATACCCATTCTAAATACATAAACATCACTCTCACAACTTTTATTCATAAAGGTATTGTCATTTGTCAATAATAATACTTTGTCCAATTTTTTGGGGGTCAATAATAAATGTAGGCCATGTCACCAGTAACACATCTAAATCCAAGTTGAATAATCTAATTATGATACACAAGCATTCCTCACAATTTTTTCTCCTTATAAAATATAATAAAAAATTTCTCCTTGTAAAATAAAGGTAAGATTTCATTGAATTAGGGTTAAGAGTCGAGATTCCACCCATTTGAAATGATAAGATTCACCACACATAATATTTGTATGTCATCATGGATGCATCAAAATACAAGTTTAAAAGTATTATTAATATCCTTGTATTACTCTCACAATTTTTATTTATAAAGGTCTTGTCATTTGTCAATAGTGATGCCTTGTCCACTTAAGGAACACGAACATAGTCAAGAGTCAATAACACCAGTGCGGGTGGGTCATTAATCTGTCAATGGTGAACCTTGTCCACTTGTATATTGAGTGAAAATCGACTGCGGGCTTTTTTTCCCTTGGAATTATATACGGTAAGACCGTGTCTTTGTCTTTATTATATAGTGTAATCAAGTGAAATTGTTTTTCCTACAAGACTACATTCTCCAAAATCTATTTTTAAAAAAGGTTTGTATTGAAAAAGGTTAAATTGTGAAGTAAAAAAAAAAGAAACCATCAAAATTGAGTGTTCTCAAGTATTTTTCATATTATAGTTTTTTAAATCATATTGTTATTAATTTTTTTAAGTTTATAAGTTATTAATTTATGTGTCTTCTCCTTATGGACTTAAGATTTGTCGTTTCAAACAAAACCAAACTAAAGGTCCTTGCTTGGATAAAATTCTTAGGTTTACCTATGCCTTTTTGGCCTTTTTTGGAATAACTACTAAAACCCTTAGGACAATTTGTTTATTTTGATTACAACTGTTTATTTGTTACTCATCCTCAATAAAGGGTTTGTGTAGAGGTTGACCTCTTTCAATACCTCTGTGAGACCATTGACATTCAAATAGGTGTTCAATGTATCACCTAGAGGGTTTTATACATCAACTTTATAAATACATGTTTTTGATGTCATGCTTCAAACCACATGATTAAAGACAACCCTCTTATGGATACCTCAAACTATCCACCCAAAGTGGCTTCAGAACCCTCTTGCTCTACAGTGAGGGTGAATGATGTTTGGCATGTGGTGGTTTGATGAAACAATCAGAATAATTATACCTCTAAATCTCCTATTGGAATCAATAAGCTTACTTCTACTAATACAGTCACAGTGTCACCTCTGACTCAATCCCAACCTACACAAACTCCTCTACCCAACCCTAGTCCATCTATGAAAAGTGCTCCCCAGGTTGTCAATGCAATTATAAAATCACAAAAATCCATGACTTCTAGGTTTTATTTATTCCATACACAAGACACACAGACGTAGATAGTTATTATCCCAGTTGCAAATCCATAGGAAAACCCTCCCTTTCCACATTGACATGAAAATTGTCCAATGAGTCCCTATTTGAATAGTGAAGAAAATGATTTTATTTAGCCCAAGAGATAACCTATTTTGGTTGCATATTTTCTCACAAATAGCCATCAACATACTTTCTTGGCAATCATTTTATAGGTTAGAAGGCCATGAGGGTGAAACCATGAACCTTTATTTCTAATTATTATTTTTCGTGGAATGTTCATGGTTTAATTGATCCAACACGTAAGTACTTGGTGCATGATAGTTGTCATAAGTTTTCAAATATGCATATTTTATGTATGCAACAAGTTAAAATAAATAGTTTTGCCCTTGAGATGGAAACTAAAGTCATCTGGTGCAATGCTACTTATCATATGTCTAGACATGAGGTAAGACACAGTGGTGTAATCATTATGACTATGCCACTTTATGCTTCTTTTATCAGAGATTGGGGAGTGGACCCTTCTAATCATGCTCTTTAGAATGTTTTTAATTTTTATACGTGTATTCTTGGTTTTGTAAATATTTATGCTTACATGAATGATGATGTTGAATAGACATCTCTTTGGAGGTGGCTAGAAGATTCTCTTCCATTGACCCACTATATTTCCTATGGTGACTTTAATATGATTGAATCAATAGAAGACAAAGAAGGGATTCTTTCAATGTGGTGGTGTGTGGGTGAAAGATAAGTTTGGTTTTATATGTGCAACAAACTAGACATGTTTGATCTAAATCACCACCGTAGGTGTTCCTCCCCTACAACTTGGTTCACTTCATCAAAAAATTTCAAAATAAATGAAATATTTCTCAAGAGAATATATAGGGTCCTTCTCTTGGAATAAAATATCTTCTCTTTTGTTCAAATGTTTGATTGTCCTATGAGTGTAATCTCAGATATCCTTCTCTATGATCATTAGCCCATCAAATTTTATGTGGAATGGTCTGCCCCTCCCACCAAATTTATAATAATCAAGTTTATATCAATACTTCCCATATGAAACATCGTCAAAACCTTATCCACATCAAGAGAGTTTGGAATATTGTTCCCCGTCCTTCTAGGGGCACTGGGTGGATTCGTTGGTGGGAATTGACCATTTCCTGCACCACCACCTTTCTTTGTTTTTTGGCAAACAATTGGCATTCATCAAAAATCAAATGAATTTAGCCTCTATGAAATAATACAACCATCTTTCTCATGTGTTATAATAAATCCCCCTAGATGATTCTATATAAAACCAAGTGGCCACTTTAAGACATCATATTAAGCTTGTTGAACTTCACCAAGCCTATGGAGCTCAAATATGAGATCACATTCATTGGCTCAAAATTGGTGATAGAGTCTCCAAGGAATTTTTTAACAAATTGAGGGTCCATAATGTTTCTATACAAATAGAAACTATTAAGGATGTCAGTGAACATTTAACTAGTCTCCCAAAAATCCTTTAAGCTTTTGTGAAGCATTATAAGCAGGTATTTCAATCTCACCCATCTTTAAAGGCTCAAAGAGTGGATTTGAAAAAATGCCTTCATGTTTTTCCTTTCAAGTTATCCCCAATTCAAAGGGTAGCTTGAGATAAACCATTATCCATAGTTTAGCTTCATCAAGTTGTGATGGATATGGCTCAAGACAAGGCTCTAGGAATTTATGGTTTTCCTTGTGATTTCTACCAGTCTCTTTTGGATTGTGTAGGACTTGATTTGCACAAAGTCTATTTGGAAGGTTTTGTTAAAGGTTCTCTAGGTAATATAATCAATAGGGACAATATTAAATTCATTCCCAATACTAGAAGTCCTGATATTATCTCAAACTAGAGGCCTATTACTCTTTTAAATACATCATACAATATGATAGCTAAGGATCTGGCTCTTAGGTTTAAAAAATGCTTCCCTTAATTATTTAATTTGAGTAAATTGGTTTCATTCAAGGTCATTACATCTTGGACAGCACATTTATGATTTAGGAAGGCATGGAATGGACATGTACTTCAAATCAAAAGACTTTATTCATCAAAATTCACTTTGAGAAGGCCTATGATAGGATAAAATGACCCTTTGTCTTAGCCATAGCCATGCTTAAAACTTTAGGGATTTGTTCCAAGTTCATTCTCTCCATTTAGGGTAGATGCATGATAATGGGGGATACAATGGGTGAGTGTGTGTGTGTGTGTGTGTGCGGTGTGCACGAAGAGGGGAGGGGGTTGGGGTATAAAGCAACACTTTTTTTCCTTAAAATAACAATAGTTGAACTTGAAGAGAATGGTAGAGACACTCATAAAAATAATTTGACAATGGCATAAGAAAATGAATTGTGGAATTTTGAATGTAGTTTATAAATGTATAATTTTTTTCAATACTCAGATAATAAAAAGGTGTGAAATAGATGCATTTATGACAATAGATTGGTCATTTTTTTTGTGAAAAGATAAGGATATTGCAT
The DNA here is from genome assembly GCA_037957365.1 of Torreya grandis. Classification (NCBI taxonomy): domain Eukaryota; kingdom Viridiplantae; phylum Streptophyta; class Pinopsida; order Cupressales; family Taxaceae; genus Torreya; species Torreya grandis. The sequence continues at coordinate 2,508,871 of JARHVA010001693.1, read as the reverse complement.
GTGTACGAACATGTTTTTTTAGTAAATGAATGAATTTTTGTATGAAACTTCATGTATGGATAGGTGAAATGTTGAATATTGTTGAGAATATTTTTTATTATATATATAAATTTTAAATAATATTGAAAGTTAAGACATGAAAAATTAAAACTGCAAGTGTACAAACACAACTTTTGACATTAACTTCATGATTTTTTTTAAAGCATAGTGACAATGTGTAGATTGTTGAGATATAAGTTTTATGAACATTCAATTAATATTCAAAAATTTATAAGAGAATTTGTGACAATATGTATATAGTCCATAATGAGGTATGTTATGTATAAATTAGGTAATAATTATAAATAATATTCTAACATTAAAAAATTATATATTTTAAAAATACACATTCCCCTCTACAAACCCATATATTATTTTTTTAAATAATAAAATATGCCTGATCAGATGTGTTGACAAAGATGAAAAAGACTCCTAAATTTCTTAGAAACCAAGTGGGTTTCTCCATGGTTGGTTTCAGGGTAGGTTCGGACCTCCCCAAGCTTGTACCCAAGGCAAATTTAGAGGGAAAACAAAAAATTAAAATATTAAAATGTTGAAAAGGCATATGCCCTATGCAAAGAGACATGTAATTTTTTTTGTGAAGGCATGTATTTTTTTGTTTTATGCAGTTTTTGCTAGTTGTTTTTGCATTTAATGACATGTATGTATTTTTTTGTTGTGTTTTTATTTTTTGTTTGTGTGTGCAAATATAAACTTACATTTAATTTATATTATATTTTATATTATTTTACTTTAAATTTATTTTACTAAATATAATAAATTAGGGCCACTCTGCATCTTATGAAATCAATTCCAAATCTGTAGGAGTTACCATTTAGATGTTAGTTTTTCAAAATCCAATCCAGTCAATACTTAGTTTTTAGAATTTTAGGATTAGAAGATAGAATGAGAAATGAGGTTCAAATCATTTTATGTATGTAATAGATCTATATTATTTATTATGACCCCTATTTTACCTAATTGACTATACCCTACCTACTTTACCTACTTGAGTATGCCCTAATCAATTGAATACCCAAGCTTGAAGGTGGATTTTAAATAATTTGTGAGATTTTTAATCAATGGATCTATAAATATGAATAAATAAATAACTTATATCTTGTAGCTTGTAACATACCTATAGTCATGATACAGACACTCATACATGACATCTACCATATACCTATTACAACATTCATGTATGAAATCACTCATACATGACATCTACATGTAGTCATGATACGATAAATTATACCAAACATGAATGTAGCTAGTCACCCTAATAGACCTCATTCAAAATAAAATGAATCAAACACCATTCAAAATTTATTCTAAAAAGATGCCATTAACTCTAAAACAAATGTAAGGCAGATGGTCAATCTATGCATTCTTTAATTCCAATCTCATGCATTAGTCTAAATTCACATAGAATAAATTTATATTCTAGCACTCAAAATTCACATAGGACACTCCCTCATTGACCCTTATCATCCCTAATCACTCCCTCATTGACCATCATATTCACTTATCATCCCTAGTCACTCCCTCATTGGTTTTCATTGTCCTTCATTATCCATAATTATTAGAAATATATAACATAGAGCAATATTAATGAAATAAAGATGGAAATAAAATGTAGAAAACACAATACAAGAGAGACAGATTTAATGTGGTTCACCCAATATGGGCTACATCCACGCAGAAACAACCAGCTCTTCTCTTATTTAGTCTAACAAATGAAGGGATAAACCTATCATACATCCACTACAATATCCTCTTTACTCACACACAGTGTGTCGTTATGATGACAATGCCCTCATATCAAAAGAAGGTTACATATTAGCACCAACATAATTTATACCATTATATCTATGACCTAATAGTAAACAATCCAGATTTACTATGAAATTATAATATTTTACGATGTATTTTTCACAAAATTTTTGATTTGGGGGCGTTGCCCCCAAACCCTTGCCAGATCAAGTATCATCCCTAATCACTCCCTCATCATTTATCATTATCCCTCATTATCACTAATCATTCCTTAATTGTCTATCATCATCCCTCATTGTTGCTAATCACTCTTTCATCAACCCTCATCATCCCTAGTCATTCCCTCATCATCCTTAATCATCACTCATTTTTATTGATCATCCCTAAACACTCCCTCATCAACTTGCATCATCCCTAATCATACCTAATCACTATCTCATCATTCCTCATCATCCCTAGTCACACTCTCATCATCCCTCATCATTTCTAATAACTCCCTTACAAACCATCATCATTTCTTATCATCACTAGTCAATCCTTCATCATCTTACATTGTCCCTCATCATTCCTAATCACTCCCTCATCAACATTCATCATCCCTTATCACTCCCTCTTCATGAATCCTCATCCCTTATTATCCCTAACCATTCCATCATTGGCCCTCATCATACCTAATCACTCCCTCATCATACCTAGTCACTCCCTCATCTATTAGAGTGTGTTCCAATCTAATAGTTAGTATAAATTTGTCTTAAACTTAACATTATATTTTTAAAATAAATATTGAGTGGTGGTTAAATTACTTTTGTTTTGATTAAATTTTAATAGGTTCATTATTCTAATTCATGTTTGATGTATTATCTCATTCATGATGAGGAGGTGAAATCCTTCTTCTAGACACAGTTATTTATTTTCTATCTGGGTAACAAACATTGAGCAAAAGGGTTGGAGAATTTTGGATCTTTTCATGTTTGTAATTTATTCTCAAATAATGATGTGAGTCATGAGTATAAATTATTATAATTTTTACCACTAACATATCTATGGCATGTTTTCTCCTTGCATTGAAATTTTTGCACTTGTATAGGAATTATGATAGGAAAGTGGAGAGGGGTTAATCAAAACTACCAGTGCTTGCATCATTCCTCTATGGTGTGGTCTCAACAATATATGTTTATTGTTTATAATTTAGGTTTAGTGTTTGTCATTTAGGTTCAATTTTTAGGGTTTCATGTTCAAAGTTCATAGTGCAGTTTTTGGGTTCTAGCATTTAGGTTTTAAGGTTTAGGGTTTATCTAGTTTTAGGATTTAAGGTCTATGGTTTTGATTTTGAGGTTTTATGGTTCTAGGTTTGTGGTTTAGGGTTAAAATTTCAAGTTTTAGGGTTTATTTCTTAGGTTTTAAGGATTAAGTTTTATTATTAAGAGTTTAAGGGTTAATGTTTAGGGTTTAGGGTTTGGTGTTTAGGGTTTAAGGTTCATGAATTTGAACTTTGTGTTTAGGTTTTAGTGTTTAATATTGAGGGTATATGGTTAATTTTTTATGGTATAGTGTTTAGGATTTAGGATTTTAGGCTTATGGTTTGGGATTTAGGTTTGAGGCCTTAAAGTTTAAATTTTAGGGCTTTAGGTCTAGGGTATAAAGTATAGGGTTTAAGATTTTAAGGTTCTATGTTTGAGGTCTAGGTTTTAGGGTTTATGTATTATTTTTTTAGGTTTATGGATAATTTATTAGGTTTAATAATTTAGGATTTAAGGCATTTGGATTTTAGGTATATGATTTAGTGTTCATGGTTTAGATTTATGGCTTAGGGTTTGGGGTTTAAGGTTTAAGGTTAAATGTTTAGGGTTTAAGGTTTAGTGTTTAGGGTTTTGGATTTAGGATTAATGGTTTAGGTGTAAATGGAGTGTATTATGGTGATTAGTGCCATTTGTGTTTGGTATGAGTGACTGTATCATGATTATAGGAATATGTCATGTATGAGTGACAACATACCTACATGTATCACTAGGTATTGGGTAGATGTAATGAATGAATGATTGTATCATTACTATATGTATGTTATAGGTTACATGATACATGATATTCATTTATGCATATTGATATACCCATTAATTAAAACCCCATAAATTATTTATGAATTCATCATGAATCCAACATCAAGTCTTTTACACGAATGTCCCTAGTCACTCCTTTCTCTATATAGATGATAATTCCCTCTATCCTTTAAATATATGGCTTAGCCAATTCCCCCTCTCCTTTATTTATATAGGTGATAAATCAAGATTATAATTTATGGTTATATGTTTAGGATTTAGAAATTTAGAGTTTAAGATATATAGTAATGGTTTAAGATTCATAGTTTAGAGTTTAGGTTATAGGGATTAGCATTTAGGGTTCAAGTTTTAGTGTTATGGCCTAAGGATTATAATTTATACTTTATGATTAAAGGTTTAATATTTATGGTTTGTGGCTCAAGGGATGAAGGGTTAAAATTTTAGGGTTTGGGGTTAGGGTTTTAGGTTTCTGGTTTCACACTTAAGGTTTAGGGTTTAGGGTGTAAGGTTCAGGGTTTTAATGTTGGGGGTTTGCTTGAGGCTTTAGGGTTTGGAACTTAGTGTTTAGTATTTAATATTTTGGTCTTGGGGGTTTGATTGAAGGTTTAGGGTTTGGAACTATGATCTTGGTTGATTCCATACATTCACAAGTCAATAATAATTCACTTAATAATTTTCCAATTGCCTAAAAACTTATATGTACGAGTTTCCAAATGGAATATGGATCAACATCCATTAATAATGAGTGGTAGTGAATGATAATAACATCACTTCAAATGTGATTCAAAAATCAATATGTACATATTAACAGCTATAATATCATCCTAATAATGAGTTTTCACCATAATGTAATGCACTATGACAAAATACATTCCCACCATATGCTAAAATATCTAGGCATAAATAACATATATTTATATATAAATTCAAACCTCTACACTTGATTACTTGATAAATAAGTGTACACAAGATTGAGATCATTAATATATATAAAATAATATCTCATGCACCTCATAGCTAAACCAAAAGGAAAGAGAACAACATAATCACCTCTCACAACATGATTTAATAGCCTAATGGATAGTTGAATATCATTAACACATATATACCTTCAGTGATGGATAATATAGTCTTATTTTCCAACCCACCTAGGTATCCCTCCATTAAAAAATGGAGATTTCAATAAAACTAAACTTAGCCATGCTCATAGGTGGGATCACTCTAGTGTATAGTTGTAGTGTAACAAAATAATCCTTAATAAAAGGATGTCAATTATAAGCATAAAATGAGACACTGTATAAATGTAAAATGTGGTTACATACAATAGGCCACATCACTGAGTCTTAATATCAAATGAATAAGGTCAATACAAGTGGTTTGAACAATCCTCAATGGTTGATAGTTCTATCATATATATAAGCCCAGAGGTCATATGCACAAGGAAAAATTTATACTACCGTATAGGTATTGAATTTAGAAATAGGGCAACCTCTAAGAATTATATCAAACTACAATAATTAATTGCAATACAATTAAAATCAATAATTTCAATTCAACGTTCCAAATTCTATCCCATTTAGTATTGGTGAACATAACTCTTTAATCAAATGACAAAGATGAACATATAATCAACTTCACAAGGAAAATCCAACTATATTAAAATCCCCTGCACTGAAAAAGGGTACATCAAATGTGTTAGCATGAAGCTGGAAATGTGAATTTACTTCTAGTCCATATTCTGAAAGTTAAATTATATTTAATAATTCAAGTTCAAAAAAAGCAAACCCATTTAAATGGACTTAATTCCATATCAAATAATTCTAGATAGCCTCAAAATTCTTGCAGTTGTAACTTTCATTTTTCAAAATGGAAAAACATCAACAAAACATTGTATAAACCCCTTAAACAATAAGGGTAAAGTATGATCATTATATTTCCTATAAAATAACACCAATAATTCACCTAATAAGTAGAAGGTGGTCTACAATAGCTAAGAATAATCCAACTCTCATCTAATCATAACTATTTTATTATTTTCAATAAATTTGATTTATCTCTAATGATTGAAAGCATCCAAGGAAAAATAACCATATCTAAATGCATATATAAATTAAATAACTCTTGCAATAAATGCATTGTAAAGCATATAAAAATTTGGTCTGCTCATACTAATACCTCATAGCAGCAAGTTCACAATATGACAAAGCTAGTTTACTCTCTCTCTCTTGGCAAGTTAGGTGTATGAATAGCAAGGTAATAATAATATTTTCAAGAAAAATGATCTAATTGTATATATAACAACTCATTATTTTATACAAACATTTATTAACTTATAAATAATCAATGTCATATGCAAATAGACAACTAGCAAAGTAAAATTCATCTTTCATAGCAATATGATCAAAAATAATTTGTTTTAGATCTTGTTTCAAAACAATTATGAGAATGTATTCACATCTAAAACTCTAATATAACAATCCAACACTCTTCCCAATAGTAAAC